>BMAO01003430.1:0-27125 GCA_019973975.1 Trichonephila clavata
TACGTAATAAACGGAAGAAGTGGACTGATGATTGGAAAGATTGAAGAAATATGTTCAGTTTAAAATTATATACGTGAAAACAACATTTTATGTGTTCCACAATTACTGAAAATGCATATTCATATTTTGCAGGTCAGACATAAAATTCTTTAAAATCAAGAAATCATGATCGATATTTGACTGTTGAAAATATTATTTTTTTTATATTTTGCACTTTTAAATATTTTCCATAATGTTAACAATTAGTTTGGGTACTTACGTATAATTCCGTGGACCGATTTCTTCAAAAGAAAAAGATATCGCTAATGGGGTCGATTCATCACAGAGGGCGCTGCGATTGTTAAGCGTTTGCCACTTGTTTATCAAATAAACAATAACAGCTAATTGTGTTACACTTGTAATCGAGTGCTACCGTCGATTTTGCTAACATTCAAATTTTATATTCGTTAAATTACTTAGCACTCTAAATATTTTTAATATATTTTCAAGGCTTTTGCATTCCGTATAGCTATTAAATATGTATATAGTTTTAGTTTACAGTATTAGATTAAGCTTAGTTTATTCTTCAGTTCTTTCACTTTGTGTCTTATTTTTTTCTATACTTTTAGGCTTGGTAATTAGTTTGCCAGCCATATTGAGTTTAAAAAAAATAATGGATCGTTCAGTGGAAGAAGATCCTTTGTACTTAAAAATTAAGTGTTTAAGTGTTGAACAGACGGAGTCCTTGGAGATGCCAATATTTTGGCGACCGGAATCGATCGCCGAGCAACTTAATTTAACGATAGGTGTTCCGAGAATTTACAAATTGTAATTTTGCAATAAAAATAAAGAAATATTAATGTGAAATTTTTAAAAAATATATTTATATAAAACTATTAATAATATATACAAATAAAAATTGTATTTTTTAAGTTAAAGGAAAGAAAGGATTTCATTTTGTTATATGATTGCAGATGCAAATCCGAAAATGCCATCTAAATTCTCAGTCGAATCAAACAATAATGAAAAACGTGGTTATTTGTTTAGCTTACTATCATGTGATTGTGACGTCAGATGAATCGAGTCTATTAAAAAAATGTCGACAAATGCTGTCATTGTTATAATTAATGTGTTCAAACGTGCACTGATACAGTTTCCACTAATTGATGTCTATCGCTGAATTTGGGGGCGTATTTTGATTTGATGAAAACTATTGAAGATATAACACGTTAGAACCATGATTTTTTAGCCGATTTTAAAATTTGGATAGTTTAATTATTATAATTTATTATGGTTATCTTACGATTTTAATGTATATAATCATTAAAATGATTTGGTGATAGTTAAACCCTGTAGTAATTGTGCTTTGAGTAGCAAATGAAGCTGCTGCAGCAATTTGAATAAAACCAATGGGCAAAATGTTACCTCATGAAGTTCTTATCTTAAAAATAGCTTGATATATATACAAAGGAAACGTGATAAGTAGATGTAAAATGCTATAAAAATTTCTAATAAAGATAAGAAATTTCATCGCCTTTCCATTGCTTGCAGTTTTTTATTTTGAAAAAGTATCTCAGAAGTTTGCTATGAGAATGTTCGAATGCTTAGAAGAATTGAATTAGTTGACGTGCATCTTTTCTGGTAATATATATCAGATAAACAAAATATAATTTTTATAGTTTTATAGTTTACTCTTCCTACATAAACTTAGGCTGCTTCCTCAATAAAATATTTTAACAATAGATTTGTACTTGTTAACAGTTTTACGACTTCTACATCTTCTGTGCCGGGATCAGATACAAAAATACGTCGGATACGGAATCATCGTAGCAACACAGATTTTGAGGGTTTAATTACAGAAATAGTAATATTCTCACATAAATGTTGTAAGATAGTAAAATCTTGAGAAAAAGGAAATAAGGGATTTTTTTGGACTTTTAAAAATTTCTTAAAAACCAATATTAATTCAAGAAATATACGAGTGCAATTTGGAAAGTAACCTCCAAATATCTATAAAAAACAAACTAGGGCACGAGGTGAGGGGAATTTATTTGCATATCAAAGGTACAACTCTCCTCTATTTTTCAACATAGTCTCTCCCATTATTCAACATTTGTCGTACCGTTTTACCAATTTACCAATTCCTTCTGTATAAAAAGCAACCACCTGTTTTTTAAACCAATGTGTCACATCGCTTACAAGTTTCTCATCGTCAACGAAATGCTGACCCCCAAGCCACTTCTTCATTGCAGTGATTAGAAGGTAATAGGATGAGATCAGCACTTACTACAGACAGCGTTCCACTTCATGATTCCTCATGGATGTTTGTTCTTCCGTCCTTGAAAAAGAGTATCCATTGACGCGCTGCACCTTCACTCAAAATGTTTGGCTCGTATAAGACACACAATTCACGATGGATATCCTCTGCTGACAATTTTTTTGCTCAAAAGAGAGAGAGAGAGAAATCTTACCTCTCCTTGCACCTCTCATTTTGCGGGATTTTCCACGATGGCACACATTTTGTCTCGTTATAACTAGCAAACTCTTGACCCTATGATACTCATTCACCAACTAGAAGCTTACTGAATCAGAGATTGCTCGAGAATTCGATTGAGGGCACTCCAAACCGTACTTTCAACGCCACACCAAACGGCGGTTAGTTTCCTAATTGCCTAGTAGTATGGGGACTATCATTTGCTTAAGATTGCTTTTAATTAAATTTATCATTGAAGTAACAAGACTGTACTGAACGAAGATTATTCAATTGATGAAAAATTCTTTTTCTACTGTTTTTCTTTAATATATAACTCATAAAAGTAAAAATAAATCACATAAGAAAAGAATAGAAATATTTAAATACATAAGCTTAATCATACATCTGAATAATTAATCATTTTTGTTCATTTGAACAAGGATTCTCTCTCTATATGTATGGCAGTCGGGAATTAAAGGATACCATTTACATTTCTTAAAAAAAATTTAATTGTTTTTGATAAAAAAAAAATCTCCAAAACCATCATGGCTATATACAATAAACGATTATAAAAAATTATTTCTTACCAAACAAAAAAATATTATTTATTTTGTTGTTATAGAATTTTTTTTTAAAAGAATGATAAATGGAGGGTATTATGGAATAGTCAGGTAGTGCAGAATAACTAATCAAACCATTGGAAAACTAAGACTTCATAAAACGTTGATATTTTTAACTATAAAAGCCATATTTTCAACAATGCGGGAAAGTCATTTCTGTTTTGTGTGAGTCTATTTACAAAAATCACAAATATATTCTTGCTCTGCTCCAAAACAATCACTGAAAGCAGCTGAAGCATTGAATCCAATTTTCAAGTCGATAAATTTAGGTCTAGAGTGTCGGTTTAAGTTTTTATTCATAACAAAAAGTCTTTTTATGTTCTTTTGTTGTTTTGGTGCCTCTAGTCTGTTGTCTTTTTCTTTTAATTTACATTCTAATTTTTTTATATGGAGAATATGTAATTATCGAAGATCTAGCTTTCCTCCCTGCATATTTAACTACTGCGTTTTTTGAGGTGGTTGTGATATCTAAAGGGAAAGACAAAATTCCTTGACCTGGACGTATCAGGGATAACCATATCACGGTTCTAAGAAGAACAGGGTTAAAGTGAATCAGAGCTTCTAGAACGTTGAACATGATGATTTGATGGTTTCTGGTTTGAGATCTAGGAGCACTAAAATCTTCATTGATTACTTCTGTTGACAGGTTAAATAAAAATCCTTTGAAGTCGTTTACTGGTATGTCCTGGTTTAGACTATAAAAAATTTCTAGTTAACAGAAAACATGTTTTATTTCCATTCCAATGCATTGGACATTTAAAAAAAAGTGTACTTTAGTTTTAAAAGAGACTATATTACTATTTATGTAATTACTAACTATTGCTTAACCATTAATATTATACTCAAAACTCCTTTTTTAACTTTATTTTTGTTCGGCATATTTTGTCGGGTTATATGAAATGCTATACCTTTCCGTTGGGTATTATAGTGTACCTAGTATTCCAAAATACCCGACACACCATCTTGAGAAACGATACTTTAAACTGAAAGACTAAACATTGTGAGCTAAAAAAATGACCATAGTATTACAGTTTCAATTCTTTTAGTGTACATTATGCTTAATTTAATGTTCAGGTCACATGCGTACTAGTAGATTAAAAGGTTTTAAAATTTATCTACAAAAACTTTTTAAAATCACAAAACATACTTTGTTCTGCAGCGAGTGATTTGGCAACAACAAGTGGTCAATTTTCACTGTAATGTATCATGAAAGTCATTCTTAATTAGTTCAAGGTTTCCCCCCGCATTAGCAGCTACAAACAGAGCCCAAACCTTGATATTCCATTCTACCCGACTATTCCATTATACATAACTCTTATCTATGTAATCATTGATCATGCACTAGTAGTATTAAGATGTACGATAAACAGAATTATATGAAGGCAGCATAGGACGAAATTAAATGACTACAGTAATATGATAGCAATCTCTTAGGAACTATAATTGTATATTTAAACATAGTTTTAAGGCTGGCTAGCCTTCTCTATATTTGTGTCTTAATCATTGGACTGAAAGGAAGAGAAAATAGTATCGATCAAAAACTGTCGATCAAAAACAACAACATATTGACGATTCAGAGCGTTGTTTGGAGCTGCTTAAATGCAATAAAACTGGATTTCTTACGTAGATATGTGACAATGGATGAAACATGGATCCATTACTACACTCATGTCCATAAATTAAGGCTAATGAAGTTCAGGCAAGAAAGAGACAAAAGAAAAACAAATTTGACTTATTTGTAAAGTCTATTTATTAAACAAAAGCTAAAGAGCAAAAAAGATGCTATATGTTTGACATAATTAATAAAAATTGCGATTTTTACTCCCTGGAGCAAATTTCATAAAAGAACCTATTTGCAAAAACAGTATAACATGGTTAGTATGATGTTTAATACGGAGTATGTCTCCCGGACGATGCAATACAGGCCTTACAACGCCTACGCATGCTGAGTATCAAATTATCATCTGATCTTGGGGAATATTACACCACTCATCAAGCAATGCTCTCCAAGTTCCGGTAGACAGGTGGGAGGGGGTTGACGGGCTGCAATTTGTCGGCCAAGCATATCCCACACATGCTCTATTGGATTCAAGTCCGGTGAGTATGCTGGCCAATCCATACGGGTGATATCCTCCGACTGAAGGCATTCGTCTACAATGTTTACATGGTGAGGACGGGCGTTGTCATCCACAAACAGAAATTCAGCACCCATGGCGCCGCGAAACAAACGTACATGTTGTTCCAGAATGACATCCCGATAGATGTGGCCTGTCATCGTTACAATCTGAACATGCAGGTCAGTTCTGGAACCAAGAATATTCCTCCCCAAATGAGCCATCCTGCACTACCGTAATGGTGTCGTTTAATGGTGTTCTCTTGGTGGTAACAGGTACCTGGTGCTCTCCATATGAAAGTCCGGCGAGAATCAGACTGCAAACTAAACCTGGACTCGTCGGAAAAAATCACACAAGACCACTGTTACGGTGTCCACAATGCATGCTCTCTGATCCAGGTTAATCGCAGGCGACAGTGAGTTGCTGTAAGGGGAACACATCTGACAGGCCTACGAGCATATAGACCAATGTGCCCTAAGCGTCTGTACACGATCTGCCTTGAAACTGTCGTACCGGTAGCTGAAGAGAGCTGACGAGACAGGTCCGATGCTGTGCTCCGTCTGTTTCTTTTGGTAGTAATTGCCAAATACCGGCCCTCATTCGGCGTTGTAACTCGGGGGCGACCTGTGCTGTAACATCTGCTCACATTACCATCATCTTGGAATCGTTGCCAAAGCCTGGAGATGACACTCTGGGTGGGTCCAACTTCCTCGGATACTTCCAGCTTGGTACGTCCACATTCCAGTCATCCAATAATTCTACCACGTAAAAAATTATCCTAATGCTTCCTTTGTGCCATAACTATGCGGTTATAGCTCTGAAAGGCTTTTAAAGTGCTTGTAAACAATTTTACTTCTTTGCCACCATTCCTTATATACCCCTCTCTTACACTCTCGTCATTGTGACGTACTATCCGCGCCATCTGGTGGTTTCCTGTAATTTGCATATTCTTCTTCAAGATGTGTGTGATAATTCTACAGGTGAAATTTTTATTTTAGAGTTCAATTTCTGTGTGATTCTGAATTATCCTTAATTAATGGACATGAGTGTACACATGCCGGAATAAAAAAATCGTCAGTTGAGTGGACAGCAGCCGGTGATAGTAGTCCAAAGCGACCAAAACTCAAACGTCAGCTGGCAAGGTTATGGCGTCTGCATTTTAGAATGCACATGGAATTTTGTTTATTGACTGCCTTCAGAAATGCAAAAAAAATATTACTGAATATTACATGGCGTTATTGGATCAAATGAATGAAAAATAAAGAAAAAGCGTCCTGAAATGCATAAGAAAAAGTGCTGTTTAACCAAGACAATGCTTCTTGCCACGCGTCCATGAAAACGATGGTCAAATTGAAGGAACTCCGCTTCGAATTACTTTCCCACACACCTTACAGTCCAGATCCGTCTCCCAGTCAATACTGGTTGTTTGGAGACCTCAAAAGAATGCTACACGGAACGAGGTTGTGGCTCAAATGAAGAAGTGATTGCCGAAGTTGAAGCCTATTTTGAGAGCAAAGACAATCGTTCGACGAAAAAAGGTATTAAAAAATTAGAAGATGGCTGTTTTATTATTGAGGCTCGAGACGTATTGAGTGATGTGTTATTGTACAAATATAGATATTTAAAGTACTCTTAAGTAATTTTTAAAACTAAATTCCATGATGAAAACATTAATTTTCATACATAAATATAGAATCCATACGTAAGTTCAAAATAATACAGGAAAAATCTGAAGGGGGCGCATAAATAAGACCAAAAATAGTTAGAAATACATTAAAACATGTTATAAATGTGACTACGAAGCACAAAAATCATATTAAAATTTTAAAAAGTAGTTTGTAGAAATCAAAAGATCTATAAAATCAAATCCAAATAGCTAAATGAAAAACAATTATCAAAAAATAACTAACTCATGGTGACTTCATGTGATATATATATCATGCCAAATGCACCTTTGGTTCATATATATTCCATTCCATATCATGCATCCATTTCGCATGTTATAGAACTTAATATTCTCAGGCAATTCATTTTAAGAAATAGTAGTTCATAATCTCTCTCTCTCTCTGCCAGCATCAGTTGATTTTTTTTACATATTTTGAAATTTTAGTCCCAATAGTTTAAACATTGGTATGTTAATTTAGAAGACAAAGTAAAAATAAATTTATTTTAAGCCTTTACATTTCCCCCAGTTTTCCAAAACATCTACGGAACACAAATAAATCAAATAACATGTATCAAATTTTTTCATCCTATAAATATTCTCCATTTTGTATCCTCCGGCTCGCATCATATTGACAAAAGCAAATAGGGAATGGGAATGTCATATTAAATTTCTTGACAGTAGAACGTAATTTTGATTTGCCAAAAATATTTTCCCCCAAGATGGGGAAAATGTCCAGTGGAAAGAAAGAAATCTCACTAGGCAGTTTATAAATATTCATTAAGTTTCGTCGGAAGTATTTTTTTTACTGGCACGAGCATTTTTTATAAGTTTTCACAACTATTCAGAAAATCCTTATATGACTGACGAGGGTACTATATTAATTTTTGGAGAGAGCTACAAAGTTATTTTTGCGTTAAAATGTTTTCATTTTATGTCATGATCTCGATACAAAGGTTACAGTATTCACCATTTTGTTCTTTTAGATAGTTTCGGGTGAAAAATTAGTTATGAAGCCCTGAATTGTATTTAATTTCAATGTGAAATTTGTAGTTTGATTCTTCTACTTTGAATGGTGTAAGCTCACAAATTTAAGTCCTTCAATAAAATTGAAAGAAATTGTAGTTTTTAATGTTTCTTAAACATTGTAGTTCCTTGTTTTATTTTTCTTCTTTTAATTTGAAATGTTATTTGAAAGGGATGATATGTAATTGTTATTTTTGCTATATGTTATACGAATGCATATATATACAACTATTTTTGTTACACAAACACAAAAATTTTGCAATGAAAATTTTGACAATTTTTTTTCTATCAATAATTTAAATGAAACCCAACATATCATCATGTTATTCTTATAATATTTAATGATGTACCGTAATAACCAGCGTTATAACGCGCATCGTCGCATAACGCGCAGGTATACTATCAAGTTGTAATTTTCAGTTTTTAGGTACATTCGCCATATAACACGCACCCCCTTTTTTATGAAATAACCTGAAATATACGTACATAATTCTTCTGTTTTGTAGTCATTCATTCGAGGTATTATTCCAAGCTTTAGAAGAAAACAGCATATTTAGAGATCTACAACCCCTTAAGTTCATAAAGAATGGCATTTCTTTTAAAGAAACTGTATTTTTATATATGTAGGAGCCTAATTTTTTCAAAGCTTATCTTTTTTATTTTATTTTTAAAGATCTTATTTTTATACCTGGCGTACAGCGCTCCTGGACATTTCGATCTTATTTTTTGTGTTAAAAGTGCGTGTGTTATGCCGAATTTTACGGTAATTAAATATTAATTTCAGTACTTTCGTACTGTACTGTAAACCAGTTTCGTCGTTTCGACGGACGCGACATCAGATACCGCAATATACAGCCAAAAGTGGAAACCTTTCACACGCGCGCTTGACCACAGTTATACCAACGATAGCAGCATTTGGCGACATTTTTGAATAGGAGATGTATATTAGTTTGACAAAATCGGTGGATGGTGTAATGCATAAATACCTTAGTTTTATATGTAAGTAATATTTCATATATTTATTTGACAAATCAACATTTTTGCTAGCAAAAGAAAGCCACTAAATTACATTACGATGCCAATGGGAAAAAAACCGTAATCCGTCTTGGCTAGCTAAATTCGACTTTTTAGTGATAAAACAAAATTCTCTTAGAGCACCTTCTCCTTCTGTCAGTGACGTCATCCAAAGACGGCTCCACCTTTTTGAAGCAATTACACAATACAAGTGTGATAGTTATGCCACCTGTAAAAAATTCCCTTCGTATAGATTCAACACGTGTTCTATAATTTATGATTAAATATGCAAACATTTTTATGAAATTATTATTTTAAATATGCATACAAAATGTAAACTAATATTTTAATTAACTCAGAATTTATGAATGTTTTGAAAAATACTAATGGTTAAAACGAAAGCTAAATATAATTCACACAAATTTTACGAAGGTAGAATTAAAATTAGAGATTTTGTTTGCTTGATCGATTTTGTGTCGCACTGTGAATTAATACAAGAGTTATTGGCGACGGATGTCGTAATTTTGAAAAGGGCAACATCTCAAATTCCCCCTCGCATCGTTTATCTATCATACCGCTCCATTAAGAGGATTTTGACTATGCGGATTGTCTTTATTGGCACAAAGTTTGGAGTTCGTGACACGGCAACGTCTTCCTCGAGCTGGAGACCATTACTACTTGACAACTGCAGCCACCTAGGCATTTTAACATCATAAGAGATAAGTAATTAATTAATTTAATAATTAATAGACTCTAAAATAACTTTATTTTTAAACACGCATATTGTTTATTATGTTATTAAACAATTTAAGTCGAATTCGTGTTGCTGTTGTTACTTATGCCACATCGATGCCCAAGAAATATATCGCATCAAAGGGCTGGATGTGCGCCTGTCGTTAGTCGTAGCTTTTAAATCCATACATATAACAGTGACGCTCGGTTACATCTCATCTTTGAGGAAGAACACGCTAGGTGTGGTCAGGGGCCCCTCATCTGTCTTTGCCTTCCACAAACTTCACGAGAGAACTTGCAGCTTTACGGCTATTTAGAGTATCCTCATGTCACACAGAGGCACTATACATTTACAAACATCCATGCTTTATCTGGGATGTGAGTGAGTGAGTCAATTATAACGTCACACTGTTTAACTACACGATGACTTTTGGTGACAGACCTCATAATTTTGAACCATGGTCAAGTGAGAAGGACGACACCTAAGCTGACACCCTTCTCTCGACAGATTAAACGTGCATCGTACACGGTGGGTCTTCAGTGGCACTAGGCTAGAACTCATGACACGCTGGCACAAGTCCATTACCTTGGCCACTAGACTTCCTCGTGCTCTCCGGGTTGTGAATCCAGGCCTACGACACAGCATTGCTATCCACTATATCGGATGGGCACCAAATTCTTTTTACGAAGAAGATATCACGCTGTCAAACATTACTTTGGACGGATAAATGTTTATCAATTGTATTTGTATATGTTGTGTTATAACTCTTCCACAAATGATAGTGGCTGTGGTAGACTGGTAGTTATGGTCACGAAAACGTGATTGGAGTGTCGTGATTTCGAATTCTGGTGCCACTGAAGACCTGCCGTGGGGAGGAGGCCGTTGCGTGTTATAACTGTCAAAATTCAATGCCCTCCCGTTGGAGGGGTATTTAGGAGAGAGGTGCTAGATCAGGTTTCGTCCGACCGAGGTTTAAAATTACATATGTCCGTGGCCAGTAGCACTCGTGCTACTTTATAATGTGCGAAATTCATATAACATTCACTCTGCAAATGATGAATGTTAAAATACATTAGATTACATTGAGGGGTGAGTCTTATTTACCGTTATTAAATGATACTCTAAATTCAAAAATAAGAAATATTTAGAAAAAGATAAAAACACCATTATTAGAAATTTAACTGGCTTAAAGGTTCAATCAACTGTTTGTGGTTGTGACGTTTTCCGCCACACAGCTTTGAATAGACTTCTTTTGGGAATATGATCACTTTGGGCAATGGCATCTGCACCCTTAAAATGTTGCGTGGTCTTAGACATCGCCCCAGCAACCTTTGACACCACGAGGAACCCCCCTACTCCGGCCACTAACCGGATGCAACTCGAGGATACAAGGGCGACCGCAATGATCCAAAAATGCCTAGAGAGGGCAGAGAGAGATGGTTAAAAATTTTCGCAGAGTCGAGATGTATCTCCTCCTCACAAACTTGGACTCTAATAATTCTTAGCAATAGTTTAATAACTTCAGAATGTATATACTGTAATTAATAGTTACGACGTAAATAAACTAAATATTTAATTAATATATATCACGCTACCTTTATTTATCTCAAACATCACAGTTATTTTAAAGTTTTATTACATAAAATATACTAAAGTTTTCGTTTAAAAGCTTAGATGGACGCTTAAGAATTAGAAAATACTTCTTTGATTTTACAAATGTTACTATTGTTGGAAATAAATTGTTTGTCAAACCTTTTGTTATAAGCTTTCTCGTAAATGCGTAACAGAGGTATAAAAAGTCATTCTATTTCAATTCGTTCAATTCGTATTACAACTGATTCCAATACTTCTACTCTCCATCGAGTTCAAATTAAATTGTATCAAGTGGTCTTTTCATCACGCGCTTGACTCGTTAAGTGGCTCTTAAACCATTCGGAAAGTGATGCGATCACCTAGAAATAAATTGATTGATCATTCATATTTCGTAACCTTTCAACTTCAGCCATGCGTCTTGTTGGGGTAGTCAGCAAGTCCCTGTCTCCTGTTAAATTGATTGAATACCTCGCGCATACAGATAACACTGACTAACAATGGTTCTATCGCGGATGGATCCAGAAAAAGACTTGATGGAGCTCTTTAATGATCGATTGTGCTAGATGGTGCTCCATACGGGGATAGGGATCGTAATATTTGTTAATTATTTACTATCGGATGGATGTATATTTCTGAAAATTTATTAATTGTTACGGCTGATAGGTTATTTTTCGTAGTATTTAGCTTTAATAATAGTACAGAAACAATAATATAACAGTGAAATATGTTCAACTCGAAAACGCTTAAGAGAAAATAATAGTGAACACAAAATAATACAACGGTCCCAACAAATTACAACGTATTTTCATGTTTTTTTTCTCTCTTAACAGGAAACGAAAAAAGTTTAACACGGAAAGATTTCCTTTCTAGAAATGAGCAAAATACGTTAGGTAAACAAAGATTCAAGAGGAATGTGAAATGAAAAAAAAGTGTTTTCACATTACCTTTTCTGTATTATTGAACTGTCCTGCTGTGTTATTGAAAGAACTCGCTGTAGTAGATGAGGATAATGTGTGTAAAGCCTTAATTATGACAGATAAAGACGTTTAGGAGTTTGTTCAAAGCTTTTAAAAAACCTCATTTATACCATTTATTTCGAAGGTGGAAATGAAATGAATAATGTAGCTCCTGTTCCCACGTCATTTTAAATGAGGAACAACATGAAAAGTATTTGCAGTTATTTAGACGCACATTCCAATGGTAAAATTATTAACAAAATGGACGACATCGAACAATTTGTTGGCAATTAGATGCTAAAAAAGACAATGCTAAGAAAAATATCAGATTGTTTTCCAAAAACACAATACATGTTTAGTTTTTCAAAAAACTTGAAAATTTTGCCGTAAATTTCATTCAGTTCTTATGAATGTTTTTGTGTCATGTATTTCCAATAAATACATGCATATATGCAAATCTATGAACATAAAATGTTCTCCAATAAGCTTAATTTAGTTACAAACTTTTTTTTCTATATTTTTTGATGCGAAATTCTTTTAACAAGAAAAATATTTCAGTCCCCTTTTTAGTTTCGTGTCAAATAATTTTCACTGTATGTGTAAATAAGTTGAACTCACTAAATTTGGGAAAATTCGCAGCTATAAGACCAAGTTCCTACAAAACTCATCGCAAAGGAATAATTTGTCAATCTTGCTACAGACTTTTTAAGCAGATGTATTTCCTAATTCACATATGTTTTATAATCTTGCTTTATTCGATTTACTTACGTATTTTTATGTTTGAAAAATACTTCGTTTTTGTACTTTATAAAGTTAACGCCTGTTATTTGAAGACGTTACATAACATTCTTAGAAGCAATTTTTAGAATATCTACAATTCATAAAAATTATTTAAATTGAAATTTCGGCGAGTTTAATGATGATAAATTTTACTTAAAATAAATAAGTAATTTCAAGGTTTTATTGTGGTTAACGATAGATATCACTTCATTTCCATCATAGTACAGTTCTTTTCGAGGGGTTAACAGAAATATCTGTTCCCTCAAGATGGCATAATTGAGAAATTTATTAGCACGATATAATATTTTTTTTACTATTGTCCAAACTACACCGTATTACATTTTCTCCCTTAAACATGGTAAAATTTTTTTTGTAATTTTAAACCATAATCAAATGACAAGAACGACATCTAAAGTGGCCCAAACTCCTAACTTCCACCCAGCGCCATCATGTAGACTCACAAATTTAACATGCATCAGCCTCACTACATGATAATTCTTAAGTCTCATTAAGACCCAAAAACATTTCCAGGGAGCAGGTATCTCTTTTTAGTGCGGCACCATGTAGGTGGAATAACAACCCATGCAATGCAGTTTTGACGCCTAGTTTCCTCCTTGTCGCGAACGCAGCCAAGGAATTTTTTAGTTCAACTTCAGTGGCGCTGAGAGCGCATTCCTTTTGTTTTGTTTTTTCTTCTGTATTATGATCTGTATTAGTATTAGGAGATGAGTCTGTATTCGAACGCGTCATATTTCAGTTTATATTATCCTCAAGGGAAAACTTTGGGGTTAGCATTCATATTAATTCACAGCCTTTCAAGAAGAAACCGTGATATTTTAAATTAGTTTGACTACATAAAAAATCTAGGTTTTGTAGATTGTAATACAGAAGGAGCCGAGGAGCTGTTACGTGAGTGTGAATATTGGAATATTTCATTTACAAACATAGCGCGAGTTAAGGAAGTAATTGCTAAGAGATTAAATTATTAGATTGAAGATTTAAGATTCATGGTATTAGAATTAGTTATCGGTTTATTAGCGCTTGTTCTCCTTATCTAAGTCACGTAGTTGGGTTTACTTAGAGTTAGTTATTGAGATTAGAGAACGCTTTATATATCACTCCTAGGTTTCCTTTTGTAGTTTCACTTGTTATTATGGAAGTTGTTGGTGATGCTTTGTTTCCCCCCCACACCTTTAGCCGCGCAGGACGGAGAGAGAGGGGTGCCGATTAGACCAACACCCCCGCAGCTCTATAATATTATATGGGATAAATGAGAGATTTATCTATTCAAAGTATATTTTCTTTAAGAGGAGTCGATAGACTTCTGGGTTTTTGATATTTCCAAACTCAACAGTTCATGACCTTTCCAGGGATGTAACACATTTGCTATTTTATGAAATAGAAATATGTCAAAATGACTTTTATAAAAGAAAATCAGCTGACGTGCCGCACCCACTTTGACAGACAAAAAAGTAAACAATGACCTTTTAACCAACCTTCGATATCCTATTTGCATAGAATAATTCGATACTGTAAATACTAGTGCTATATTATATAAATCTATAACATGTCATATTTAATCATCATAAATTAAAAATTCTGTAGTAGAGGAAAAAAAATTGTGTTCCCATTAAAAAATGTCTGGATTATCGTAATATATTTAGACATTTAATTTTCTTAGACAAATTTTTTTTGAAAAACTTTTCTTAACTTAACTTTTTTTTAAATGTGCTTAAATCTAAAAATGTTAAATAATTACCTATAATTTTTCGCAACGTGAGGAAAACTTTTAAATAATTTAGAACACAATTCTTTTATTCACACAATTATTCAAAATAACTAAGTAAATAATACTATAAAAGGAATTATTTGCCCAATAAAATTTTCTGTAAACAGTTTCTTATATGAAAGTATTAGATATCATAATAAAAAAGAAATATTTTTCATGCAAAATAACTACCCTATAGTTATAACTACACCAAACATTCTAAATAATTTCCTTTCAAGCTATGCAATTTCATTCCAATTCACTTTCATATTTTAAATCTTCCAAATCTCCTTTTGTCTATAATCCTCGTACAATTCTAAAGTATTTATTTAAGAATTATACGTTGAAAATCCTCTACAGAAAGAGATTTCGAAACAACGCGAGCTTTCGCAGAAAAATCTTTCCAAATCTGTCGAATTCATTCAGCTTACATTCTGCTCGAAATCTCCTAAGTGGCGTTTTCTAATCCCTTTATGGTAGGGAAAAAATAAATAAAACACCTTTATGAAAAGCAAAGAATTTTTTTAAACGAAAATCCATTTTGGAAAAGTGTTTTATAGCAGCTCAAATCTCTAAATTTTAAATGAAAATTGCCGGAAAAAAAAAAGAAACAAAAAAGAAACTATGGTTATATGTTATATATTTATATATCTTATGTTCCTCTTTTTTATAACTATGCTCAACAATTAAAAAAAAAATCCACAATCTTAAATAAACTTTCACAATTAATTTAAAATTATTTTCATTTCTTTCATACACACATCCTTACGTATAAGAAATTCATGTCATTAAAAGAAAAATATATTTTAAATAAATATGTGTCTTTTGCCTAATGCAGTGCTTCTCAAACTTTCAATACTTGCGACATAATTTTCATCACCCCCCCCCGTCCATACAATAACAATGTATTGAATTCAACAATAATATACTTTAATGTTAAAGCTAGAATACGACTTTATTCAGTGCTTCTCAAACTTTCAATATCGCGACCCAATATTCAATCATAATTTTCATCGCGTTCCCCTCCATGCAATAACAATGTACTGAATTCCATGCTACTATTCTTTGACGATAAAGCTACTATACGACTTAAAGCTCTTAAGAGACACATGCGTGTATAAACTCCTCTCTCAGCTAAAACATTAATTTTCTGGACGTATATATACGTCTTTCCAAAGTACGATATTTTTTGTGCAATTCTGTCCCTAAAATTATTCCGAAGGCTTTGGAATGCAATAAAATGACCTTGACAATGTGTGTGTGTGCGCGTTTGCGAAGGAATTCTACTTAGAGTAATTTACTCTCTCCCTCCCAAAAAACAACATTACACTCACGCGCTTGCGTTGAAAATGGTGGCACTGGAGAACGATTCGAGTTCTTTTAATCGGCAGTTAAAGGATTAATTATAAAATATACAAATTATTAAGATAAGTGTTAATGCAAGCCCATAAGGTCAATGGTAATTATCAAACTTGTTCTTAACTTGATATTGTTTAACTAATTATAAAATACATTGTTCAGTACTGAAACTTTTATAAGTGTATTTTATTTTTTACTACGTCAAAACGTATTTTGTTTGTTTACTTTCAGTAAATTAATATTTTTTAAAATAATCTTTTGTTTTCGAATGTTCAATATGCTCGCGCCGCCCTAGGAGGGTGCGCCCCACAGTTTGAGAAACGCTGACTTTAGTTAAAAAGAGTATAAATTATAAGAAGCCCATGGGATCACTGCTAATTATTAAACTTGTTCTTAACTTAGTATTGTTAAATTAATAATCAAATACATTGCGCAGTACTGATACATTTCTAAGAGTATTATATCAGTGTAAATGTGTGTTTTATTTTTTATTATTTCAGAATGTATTTTACTTTGCTTCCTTCCCATAAATTTAATACATTTTAAATAATCGTTTGTTTTTGACTTTTCGATATACTCGCGCCTCCCATGTAGGGTTATCACGCCCCCCTAAAAGGTTCGCGCGCCACAGTTTGAGAAACGTTGCTCTACTGCAAATAGACTTTTAAAAACAGCTTTACTTTTGAGATAACACAGTGCTTTTTCCTCCTGAATGGGCTGCATATTGGCAACTAAGTCTTTGCAGTTACGGCAAGTCTCCAAATGTGAGAACCATTTCATTTGTGGCGCCATCTAATGGCGATTCTCGCTACCAAATTTGGACACTTGAATTAGTTTTAGCTCAAGCTCTCCTCCGATAGGCTACTATCTATTGCTGTGATTTAAATTTACCGAGAGTACCAGAGCCAAATTGATATTCAAAAGACCTTTTACATGACACATGAGCCTATGACGTAGGTACCTGTGATATTCACATCCAGACAATCTATCGACTCCAGCAGGGATCGAACCCGCAACATTGGGCTTACGAAGTGGGAAGGCTAAGCCACCAAACCAATAAACAATCATGTAATTGTATGGTAGTTACTTGTTCCAAGATGCGCGTTGTTCATCACCACAAACAGAAATTTGAAGTTTTTTCCCATCATTTTCATATCACGTAACTTAATTATTACAAGTTGCGTTAAATGATCTTAAAATTTCTTTGAAACACTAAATATTTTCTTAGAAAAATAGGCTAGCAGTTTTATTGATTTTATTATAGTTTGCTTGAGATTAAGAGTTTTGTAGTCCGCTTCCAACATTGGTTGTAATTGATTATTGTAACTTTTTACAACCATTTTATAAGCTTCACTTGTATGTAACGGAATCTTTGAACTCAATTTTTAACCACTTTAAAAGGCCAGATTAATTCGAAATTTTGCTCACTTATCCAGGACTGAAGAAAATAAAGCAATTTAATAATTTGGTTCCATTGTCCTGATCAGATTCATCAGGATGAATAATTTCCGATTTTCAGATCTCATTCCACATCTGGCGACTAATTCCAGACCCCATTTCCAGATTTAGCGACTAAAAGATTAAGTTACAACTTAATTCTATTAACTATAAAATGGTGTTTTTTTATCTTTAAGGTATCCGACTACCCTAAAACTTTGAATTTTGCCAAAAATTGACAATTTTTTATGATTTTTTTATGGGCCATCTTATTAGCTTTAGAAAAATACCAAATTTATCATTTCCCGTTCACTAGAACAAAAACTGCAAGTGTTTTAGTAAAAGCAGATGTGCCTTCACTTTAAGCAAGATGGCATACCTTAAAACGCGTTTTACTCAAAATGTGATTTTTTGAAAATAATCAAACGGGGTGAGTGATTACTAAAAAAAGTCTTGAACATAATTAACTGAAATTTTTCTGCAAGTTCTGTATACAAAAAGAATTGTTTTAACCTTCAGATTTATCAATCACTGCTTTATTGCAAAATTAACGGTCCCTTATGTGAATATAATCACTGTCTTTTTAAGCATTTTCGTATAGTAACCGAGATAAAGTGCTCTTGTTTTTGTAAAAAAGAAAATATCTCTTATCCTGAAGGTCATTTCAAAATTGAATAATATAACAACACATTAGATTGAAAAATTTGAAAATTTGCTTATAAACATTTGTTGCAGAATGAGCCACGTTTATGCTATTTTTTGTCAATTTTTACCTATTTTCCCCGTTTTAGTAATAATAATTTGTTTTCTCTTTTTAATTTTAGCACATTTTTCTTAAAATGCCCCAAACAAATCTAAACATAACAAAAACAAATCCTCATATCTCCTTTTTTTTCAAAAAAAAAAAAGTTGTCGCAACCAGCCGGATACCTTAAACTATATATTTTTTTTTTAAAAAAAATCAATTATCTAACACATGAATGACGTTTCATGTTACAGCTTTTAAACACAATCCATTATTTTGACCTTTTATTGGTCATTGATTCAACTAAAAAATAAGGTATAAAGGTATATACTTGATACAATATCAAATGGTTATTATTTCTTTTCGCAAATAAAATTATATCTTTAAACAAAAATTTAATTAGAAACATTGGAATTTAATATCACTACTTAAGAGTTTTATACAATATTTTTTTTTATTTTTATCATTCCTTGAAGAATAATTTATCTCACCATTATAGAAGTATTCGGGTTATCTGGTGCAAAAGCGTTCTATTGAACTACATGGTGCAAGTCAAACGTTTCCTTTCAAGTTATGCTTGCTTTACTCAAATTCAAAGAATTCTTCTTGTAAATCCTCCAAAATCTTCTTCAGGTGTTTTCCTGCTTTTCGACGCATAAGAAAACTAGGTAAGTAAAGAATTATGTAATGGGAGACCATGATGCAGAAAGAGATTTCGTAGAAAGCATTTTCCCCACTGCCTGATCCTACGAAATCTTTTTTCAAAATATCCACTTTGCCACTCCACCAGAAAGGCTCTGAAGTGATTTTTCCCCTTTCCCCAGAAACAAAATCTTTTTTGGTAAACACAACAGGATTTTTTAAAATGGAGTCTGAAGATTGATACGTGTTATTGAGGAAAACTCAGTGCAGTAAATGATACATATAATGATATGTATCATTAAAAATACATATAATGATTTTTTATTGAATAATTAGAGCACACATATTACGGTACGGTCAAAAGGAGCTACAAAGGACTATTAATTGAAAAAATAACAAGTTGATACATGCTTGCGCTTCAGATTGAATTATTTCGGAGAGATTGAAGAATTTCGTTGAAAGGAGCAGATATCTAGTGAACTATAAATGATTAACCATACTGATTTAACTTTATACATATAATTTTAATTATACATTATAAACGATGGTGTATGAAAATTAGGAAACTATGTATGAAAATCAATTAGAGGAAAGAGAAAACCCTTTTTTCCCCCTCAAATATATAAGTTATGAACACGAATTAAAAATTGAAAACTTGTTCAAACATATAAAGGTGTCCGATTACTTCCGACAATTTTGTTTTTTAAATATGGAGCTATAGGGATTTTTTAGTTATTTTTAGCTTTGTTTAGTACATTTTAAGAAAAGTGTACTAAAATTAAAGAGAACAAAATTATTACTAAACTGGAAAAAAAATTGGTAAAATTTTACAAAAAATAACATAAATGTAGCCCATTCTGCACCAAAAGTTTATGAACAAATTTTTAATTTTTCAATTCTGATGTGTTGCTCTGTTATTCATTTTTGAAATGACCTTCAGGATAGGAGTTATGTTAATTTTTACAAAACAAGAACCCTTTATCTTAGTTATTATATGAAATTGCTTAAAAAGACAGTGATTATACTAACATAAAAGACTGTAAATTTTGTAAAAAACAGTGATTGATATATCTGAAGGATAAAATGCATCTAGTGTTATACAGAAAATACACAAAAAATTTCAGATACTTATTTTTAAAACTTTTTGTACAATCGCTAGCCCCGTTTGATTATTAAAACACACACACGTTTTGAGTAAAACGCGTTTTAATGTATGACATCTTTCTTAAAGTAATGACATCTGGTTTTACGAAATACATGCAGTTTTTGTTCTAGTGAATAGAAAATAACAAACTTGGTATTTTTATTTAGCTAATAGGCCTATAAAATAATTTAACTTAACTCAGTGGCACAATAACCCATGGAGGTCAAGGCCTACTTTGGGCTCTGAGGTGCATGAGCAGATGTTCCAGTCAGGTGGCCAGGCTGACGTGAAGCCCCAGTGCTAAGTTCCCAAGTTAGCTTAGTGCTCATTTTATCGACCCACTGAAGGGATGAAAGGCTGAGTCAATCTTGCCCAGCCTGAAAGTTTGAACTTCGGACCTTTTGAGTGGAATTGTAATGCACTAATCACTCAGCCACTGGACTTCAAATTGTCATACTTTCTAAAAATGTGGCAGATAATCCTCGTCCATTTAAAATAGTTTTCGTAAGTAAAACTATTAAAAATATGTGTAAGACACTTTACTTTTCTTTTATAATTGTTTTATTGTTTTTAAATTTATATTCAGAATATTTGTTTTTAAGTTACAAATAAAAATGTGCTTAAGCTATATAGTTCTAATCTTTGCTAATTACTGTAATATTTTACTTATAATTTTTTTAATAAAAAATTTTTTAATCACGTTAAAATAAAGGAGAATGTCCAATGTCTATAATTGCTTTTCCTCGTTCCTTAAAATAATGCGTTAAATTGTTGTAAAAACTTTTCAATTATTTATACTTTAAAAAAGTTGAATGGAATAATGTATGATACTTCAAATAACATTTCTCCAAGTACTGTTAAATTATACCAATTCAAAAATTTTACTTTCAAATAGTTTAAACATTATCAATACCTACAATCTCTATAGATTTAGAGATAGTTTAGTAAAAGACTTGGTAATCGGATACAATTCTGTAGAAAAGCATTTCCATTCCACACTCTCTTTTCAATAGCTGATCTCTCCAAATACTTTTATAGAGGTCTTTCCTTCAGTTTAACTATCTTTCCACTGTGTGTGTGACTTTCTCTCTTTTTATATGAAATAAAATAGCTTTATCATAAACATAAAATATTACTTTCTTCCAATAAAGAAGAGATTTGAAAACAAAATTGATTTATACCTGAACATCTCGCATTTGTTGCAGGTTGAAACATATAAGTAAGATCTCCAATAAATATGTTTTTTTTAGTAAGATGATGAACGGAATTTTATAGGTTTTTGATTTCATTTTTAATATAAACTGTGTACATTGTTTCTGTTTTATTATGTAAAATTTTATACAGGGTTTACGAAGTGTATTTTTAGGCGAGGGAGTGAATGAATATTAAAGCCGCACTATTCAGCTACTTGACGGCTTTTGGAGACGGGCTTCGTAAATTTGAACAATGGTTAAGTGCCGAGAACGTTGCCACACCAACGGGTGGATGTTTGGGCTTCAACAGATTTCACATGCATCGACCCCTACACGGCGGGTCTTAAGTGGTAATTGGGCTCGAATTCATGGTAAGCTTGTCACGATATATTTTTACGCATTTAAGAGAATAATTAAAATAAGTAAACAACAAAATTTTTTATATAATTTATCGTGCTTCTTAAAGAAAATATCCAATATTTTTTTGCAATGTTTAATTGTGTAACTTTAGTGTGTTCATTTAAGATATATTTAATTATGTATAAATATATAATATATATATATATACAGGGTGTTTCATAAATGATGGGAGTAACTTTAAGGGGTGATAGTACACATCAAGACGAGTAATAGTAAATAGGAAACCAAGTGTCCCAAACGTCTTCCGAAGGAGAAAGGCGCCATCAAAGTTTAGGGTCCTAAATTTCAAATGATGATAAAAAACGGGAAAATGGATCGATTCATTTGCGGTTTTCACTAAAATCATTCTTTAAATTAGTATTTTCATTAAAAAAAGTTTTAAAGACAAAGTTAAAAAAATGCCGTTAGAGGGCGCTCTAGACTTTGGAGTACCGAACAACTACCTTTTACCAGTATTTTTTTTATTTTGTTAAATGTTTACAAAAGCTTAGATTTTAACTTGAATTTTGAGCGCAAAATTGAAACCATCGGGAGCGGTTAAGTGGCGCAAATGTAACCGCGTTTAGGGAGGAAAAATTGAAATGCTCGTATGTAATGATCAAAATAAAAAACGATAAAGCAAACTTTAAGAGGCGATAGTACAACACCAAAACAAGTAACATTCATCAAAGAAATCATACTCGTAATTTTAACCCGAAGGTGATAGAGGGCGCTGAAACAGATTTCGTTTTAAGAGACAAAAAGGAAACAAAGAACATTTACGTTATAAAAAAAAGTTTAATTAGAAATGATTACAATATCTGTTCGAAACACTGACCATTAGAGGCGATGCATGCGGTACAACGGCGAAGAAGGGATTCACGAACCCTCTGAAACACGCCAGGAGTATCGCGCACCTCTCCTGCAGCTGCCGAAAGTCTGGCGACGAGTTCTTCTGCAGTTTCGATAGGAGTCTCATACATAAGACTCTTCAAGTGTCCCCACAAAAAGAAATCCAGGCATGAAAGATCGGGCGATCGCGCTGGCCAAGGGACAGGACCACTTCGCCCAATCCATTGATTTGGAAAGGTTGCGTTTAGATAATTTCGCACCTCTGGCGCAAAATGAGCTGGTGCTCCATCCTGCTGGAACCACATTACTCGCCGGATACGAGGGGGAACATCTGTTATCATTTCCGGCAGCACCTGTTGCAGAAAGGTAAGATATTTTTTTCCATCCAGGCGTTCTGGCAGAAGATAAGGTCCAAGTAGATGGTCACCAATTATTCCTGCCCAAACATTTATGGAAAATCGTCGCTGATATGCATGTGTAGAAGACGCATGTGGATTTACATCTGCCCATTGGTGGGAATTGTGGGTGTTAAATGTACCGTCACGTGTAAATGTACATTCATCTGTAAAAAGCACAGTTGCACCAAAATCGGGATTTAGGGTGTGCTTCTGCAGATACCAGCGAGCAAAATCCATTCGACGAGGAAAATCCCTTTCAGTCAGTTCCTGGACTCGTTGGACATGAAAAGGATGCATACTTTCATCCTTTAGTACTCGCCATGTCGTGGAGGGTGATACTTCAATTTGACTAGCCACTGCTCGCGTGCTTGTATTTGGATGATCAGTCACCATATCCAGAATTTTTTCTTCCACGGCTACCGTTCTGTTAGACTTCGCACAGCCTGCATTTGAACGTGCACCAAAAAAGGATCCTGTCTCACACAACTGTCTGTGCAAGCGCACAAATGTTTTATCATTGGGCAACCGCCTGTTGGGAAACTTTTTTCCGTATAATCGTCGCGCCTCTGCACTATTCCCATTTGCAGTTCCGTAGATGAAGTGCATATCAGCCTTTTCTTGATTAGTGAAGGGCAACATCTTTCGTTACGTTTGTTCCGTGATTTACACTTGCACACTCGGGTCAATGGCTTTTATCTTAATAACAATTTGCATATGCGTTCTTCTTCTTCCCCATATCACAATTTCATGTTCTTCTTCCAGAATCTTGCAGCTAAAACGCTTGCATGGATAAAATTTGAAGATGCTCTAGCACGTTTGCGTTTGAATTCAAATCATGCATTTTCTAATCGAAGTTGATTGTTTTTATGTTGTACTATCGCCTCTTAAAGTTTGCTTTATCGTTTTTTATTTTGATCATTACATACGAGCATTTCAATTTTTCCTCCCTAAACGCGGTTACATTTGCGCCACTTAACCGCTCCCGATGGTTTCAATTTTGCGCTCAAAATTCAAGTTAAAATCTAAGCTTTTGTAAACATTTAACAAAATAAAAAAAATACTGGTAAAAGGTAGTTGTTCGGTACTCCAAAGTCTAGAGCGCCCTCTAACGGCATTTTTTTAACTTTGTCTTTAAAACTTTTTTTAATGAAAATACTAATTTAAAGAATGATTTTAGTGAAAACCGCAAATGAATCGATCCATTTTCCCGTTTTTTATCATCATTTGAAATTTAGGACCCTAAACTTTGATGGCGCCTTTCTCCTTCGGAAGACGTTTGGGACACTTGGTTTCCTATTTACTATTACTCGTCTTGATGTGTACTATCACCTCTTAAAGTTACTCCCATCATTTATGAAACACCCTGTATATGAAACCACACTTTTATATAAATATTCATAATAACCTTCCTAAGTCAGCAATGTTTATAATACTGTAGCATCCATTCATTTATATATTTAACTCTATTTTTTTTTTAAAATTTTTCACATTTCGTTTTAAATTCTATGTCTTTACCTTGCAATTTCAATTATTTTCAGTTTGATCATGTTTATTCATCTCTTTCTTGTAGGGAAATTTAGATTATATATATATATAATAATATATATATATATAATATATATATATCATTTTACAGAACAATATCTTAACTGTACAAAAAGACTTATTTTATGAAATATAACTTTGTTATTATGACGCAAGCTATCGATATTATTATTGATAAGTAAGTTAAAATTTCTTGATTTCTCACTGAAATTCAACTTAATTTTTCTGAACTATTCCCTTTCCTGACGAATTAGATTTAATTTTTATAAATTATCTCTACCTTCGAAATAATTCGGACAGAAGTGTTTCGAATAATGAACTAAAATACTTAGAAAGAATGTTTCTTTTTTAAATCAGCAATGCTATTAGGTACCGGGAACAAGTTGTTCTTGTACCTTGATGTATAAGACTTTTCTATCAAAAGATCTTTGAGGTTTGATCTTTTAACTTAGCATAAAAACGGGTTTTCTTCATTTTAAAAGCTAGTAAGAAATCGAACGTTGGACGTACTTGAAATTATACAGAGTGCTTCAGGATTATTGGATAAACATTAAGTGGAGGCAGGGACATCACAAGGCTTCAGATTTGCTTAGCAATCTACGGTCGGAAACGTCATGGGAAAGTAGTATGACAGTTACAAAAAACAAAGAGACAGAAGATTGAGGTATCTGACATATTATTGATCAATGATATTACATGTTCTGTGTTAGATGATACATTAAAATGTCGCAAAATCTTGTTCAATGTGTAAACTTTTACATTGCAAAACTCAATGAGCGTTATGATATCCTCATAGAGCATTAGTGAATGCTCGTACACTAGAAGTCGAAATTCTTCAAACGGTATGCAACACATTTGTTTTCCATGCTGGGAGCTCGAGTTATTTGTATTCCGCCTTTACTGTATTTATCTTCTCATAATAATCCTATTCACACATATTGTGATAAAATCAATAAACAATGAGCGGTTCGTAGCATCTCTGTTGTTACTTTTCGCGACACAGTCGACTCTCAATAATTCAAACTTCGATAATAAGAATCTCTCATAATTCGAAGTATATGCTCAGTCCCTAGAAAAACTCTCGATATTTCGAACTAAAACAATACGTTTTGGTACACTCAATATTTCGAAATAAAATCTGTGCTGGTCAGACTAAACACGCTATATAATTCGAAGTTATCTTATAAAACTCTCGACAATTCGAGCATTCACTATCATGTGCAGTCCTCTAAAAATAGGTTGGAGCTTACAAGTTTTGCGTTGTGTCGTCTCTGCGTATCTCCCTTGTAATGTAGCCCATTTGATGATCATCTGTCTGCTACCTTTCTTCAGGCGAAAAGACAGTTTTATTGTTTTCATTCCTTTAAGTGGACAATAGACCAACTGCACCTGTTGTCAGCCGTCCATTTCTTTCGCTTTACACGTCACCTTTCTACACATACGTTCAGAAAGGATGGTTCGCTATTGTGAAGAAGAAATGCGTTGGATTGTGTATGAACGTATTGAATCTATTATTTAAAACAGGACTTTTAACTTCTGTAAAATATTTATACTGTAAAATATGTACTTTTTAAATACTTTAAAATTTTTTTATACATATGCAAAATTGTTGTTTTATCGCATAGTGTCAAATTTAAATGTTTAGAAAAATTTCACTTCGTGTATTTAGAGAATTTTTTCTATCCTCATGATAATTCGAAGCTTTTCATTGGTCCCTCCAACTTCGAATTATCGGTCGACTGTACAATCTTTTGTTGCTCGAGCGTTTCCTTCTGTCAATCCGTAAATAAGGTAGATTTCTCTGCGGCGAAGATTGAGGAATGCAGGTCGGGTTCTCCAATGTTCTTGTGAGCCATGCCACCTAGCCATGAACGAAAACGTTTCCAATCATGGATACGATTCAAATCTGAATCCTTTTGATGTCCGCTACCTCCCTATAAAATTTTCCCCAATTAAACTGGAACACTCTGCATGTAATTCCTCGATTCAACTTAAGAGTATTTTTTTTTTTTGTTTTTTCTTCTTTTGTCTGTCTCAAGCAAATAGATATGTTTCTGTCCAAAACAGCATAATTTTAATGATGCTATCAGTATTTTAGATATCTGAGTACTGTAGCAATTTAAAAAAATGAGAGTTATGGAGATATTTATGTGATTTTTAGATTTATTTAATACATTTTTTTAAAAAAAGTATTCTAAAATTCAGATGAGAATAAAACATTACATAAAACTGACCCATTAGGTACAAACTCTATAATGTGAACACATTTTCAATTTTTTCAATTCTAAAGTGTTTGGTTGCTATTCATTTTTTAAATGACCTTCAGGATAAGAGTTATTTTAATTTTTTCAAAAACGAGCAATTTATCTTAGTTATTATATGAAATTGCTTAAAAAAACAGTGATTATATTCACTTAAAAGACTGTAATTTTGTAATAAAACAATGATTGATAAATCTGAAAGTTAAAACACTTCTACTATTATACGGAACATACACAAAATATTTCAATTAATTATTTTCAAAATTTTTTGAGCAATTGCTGTCTCCGTTTGAGAATTTTCGAAGAAACAAACACATTGAAGTAGAAGGCATTTTAAAATGACATCTTGCTTAAAGTATAGTGGCATTTTCTTTTACTAAAGCTCTTATAGTTTTTGTTCTAGTGAATGGAAAATACTAAACTTGATATTT
>BMAO01003431.1:0-39449 GCA_019973975.1 Trichonephila clavata
TTATGTTTTAGATTTATTATTCTTCCTTGATATAGTTTTAAATACCCCCAGTTTCTAGTTTTAGATAAAATTACTTTTTTAAAATTTATTATAACTTTTAAATCATATTAAGAATCTCTAAGAAAATGGTAGTATGTTTACAATTCTTATTTTTTTATTATTTCTATTCTTTTCATACTTTTGCTAAGTGCTATTTTTTAGCCTTTGCTTTGTTTTGAAATTGTATTTGGGTCCAGAATCTGTCAATAACTTGTTTATTGTACTCAGATTTAGCGCGGGCACTGCATTTCAGTATGCAATTTTTAGGTAAGTTACCTTTTTCTTATAAGGGATTTAGATTTCCTATCCATTATTTCCAATTGATATTTGCTCGGTATTATTAACAGAAAAGGGGGAAGGTTGGCTGGAAAAGGAAGGAAAATTTTAGGGAAAATTTAATGTATACAAGCTGTCCTAAGTCAGCAATGATGATAATACTGAAACATCCATTCTTTTATATTTTACTGTGTTATTTCAATTTTTCATATCTCCTTCTAAATTTTGTTGTCTTGTTATCTAGCGATTGCTATTATTTTAAGTATTAATCATGTTAATTCATCTCTCTCTTGTAGAGAAATTTTAATTATATATATATATATATATATATATATATATGTGTGTGTGTGAGTTATGACACTGAGTTCTAGGGGTATTTAAATTGACGACACTGCTTTTGACTAAGACTAAGGTTTGATGTAGACACTTGTTACAGGACTACACACTACTACACAGATATATAACTTCAAATAATGTTTCACAAAACTCTAATATTCAATATGTGGGTTTTGGCATCGAGGTTTTTAATTAGATCCAAGATATTTATGAATGTAAGCAACATCACATGTTTAACTATTTCGAGAGAATCGGGCATTTAAAGGTTCGTGATCTATTGCAATCTGGATTTCTGTTTATGTTTGGACAAAGTTGCAAAAAGATGGAAAGCGTATTAGCTTATATTGGGCATGAGACATTCTTAATAATAGTTTCAGTATTTATTTCATTTTTATTTCGTATTTATAACAATAATTTTAATCTTCATCGAACAAACGCGATGACTCATTTTAACGATAAATAATCGTTTGTTCTTACTGATTCGTTTTTAATTCAATACAAATAAACGATTCTCGTTCGTTGCTATCGCAATCAGAGTTGTCCTAACTATAAGAACAGAAAGCCACAAGCAATATAAGATTAATTAAAAATAAAAAGAAACGATATATTAGCTGTTATTTAAAAGATTTGTAGCAAGCCACCAAAAAGTTTATGTGAGAATAAATTTATCATTTTGAATTAGCCAGATAGTATTTTGTATGTATTGCAGTATATTTTATTTTAGTAATCAATGCGAAAAGAGTACTTTTTTTATTAAAAGAGAAAAAAAAAACATTTTTTTTTAAAATTCACAGATGTTTTTTTTTAAATATAGCAAAATTATTGTACTGTGTATTCAGATATTATCAATGATAGTAAATTGTAAATTTTAGCGTTTTTGATTGCTTTAACCCTTTAACCCTTGTTAACCCTTTTTTTTCGAATTTTCGAAAAAAATATATGTGGTTCTTCATTTTTTTCTTAACATTTTGATACTAACCACGTGACAATACTCTAAAAACTTCGAAAGTTATTCAAAAAATTGCAAACAGCAATTTAGTCATAACAACTTTTAAATGGACACATGCCACGCCCAATTATTTTTGATTTATGCTTACGCTTCATTTTTCTGTTTTTAATAAGCCTCATGAAATATTTTAAGCGCTTGAGTTGATCAGAAGGAAGCCTGCAACTCAACACATTCATTCTGCTGTGTTTTGATTCTGTTGTGTTTACTTTAGCACACGTTTTTTTAAAACAATTATCTAAATCGAAGATATTTGTTGTTTTATTCTGAAATGTCCATTGGGCAATCGCAACCAAGAAAAGATTTAGAGGAAATAAATATTTAAAGTTAAGTGACTCACATGTTACAGATATGAAAGATACGAGGAAGTGTGCAGAAATAAAAAGTACAAGTAAGTGTGCCGAAATGAAAAATGCTTCTAGTAAAAAACTTTCAGGAATTCAGACTTCATTAAAGTCAAATCTTGTTAAGGTAAGGGAAAACTTCAAAGAATATCGTATTTTTGATTTTATTTCAACCTTTAGCTCTATTTTGTCAGCATCATGCTGTTTAAAATGTCATAAACCATTAATAATTAATGAAAAATCCACTCGTGGTTTATGTTCGAATTTTGAAATACATTGTAAAAACTGTGGGAGTATTTGTACTTTTTCAAGCTGTGAAAACATTGGGAATAAAAATAATGCTCCAGAAATTAACAGAAGATCTATTTTAGCAATGAGATGCATAGGTCAAGGTTTAGAGTCATTAAAAACCTTTTGTGCTGTAATGAGTCTTCCTAATCCTGTTGAACAAAAATCATATGATGATATTAATAATAAACTTTCACTTGTTATGAAGGAAGTCGCCGAAGAAAGCATGAACAGGGCAGCTGTCGAAGAAAATTCTTCGTTACCTGATAACATTTAACGGTAAGTGGTGATGGGACCTGGAAGACGAGAGGACATTCATCGTTGATTGGAGTATGTACTCTAATGGGGCCGAAACAGGTAAGGTTTTAGATAAGGAAGTGTTGTCCTCATTTTGCAAAGGAAGCGACAGTTATAAAGGGGTAAAGTTTGGTATCAAGTACAATAAATGGCAAAGAGCGCATAAGATTTCACGTAGAAAAAATTATTCTGGCTCTGCTGGTAAGATGAAGGTTGACGGGATGTTGAGGATTTTTAATCGATCAGAAAAGCTTCACAACCTGAAATATTCGAACTACATAGGAGATGGCGACACAAAAACATTCAATGCCCTTTCTGAAAACAATCCATACGGCGATGACCATCTTATTCAGAAAATAGAATGTGTAGGCCATGTGCAAAAGAGAATGGGTACAAGACTTAGGAAGCTTAAATTAGTATATGGTAAGAAGAAATTATCTGATGGTAAAACTATAGGCGGTAAAGGTAGGTTAACTGATAGTTTAATTGATAAGCTTGCGCATTACTATGGTAATGCTATTCGATGCAATTCTACTAGTGTAAAGGAAATGCGGAAAGCCATTTGGGCTGTTTGGGGTCATTCTTGCAGCACCGATGATGAACCGATGCACTGGTTTTGTCCTACAAATCCAAATACATGGTGTAAGTATAATGCTGCAATTAATAATAATGTACAAAATTATAAACACATACCCTCAGTTGCGAAAGCTGTTCGAGATGTAATTAAGCCTGTATTTGCAGACTTATCTCATCTGGCACTCCTGAAGAAATGTTTAGGAGGTAAGACACAGAATCCTAATAAAAGTTTAAATTCATTAATCTGGAAGTTTTGTCCTAAGACGATTGATTCTAGCCTTCAGATTGCAGAGATTGCTGCAAATCTAGCAACCAGCATATTTAATGATGGAAATCAAATACTTATTACTATTTTAGAGAAATTTGGCTTAAAAATTAACAAAAATGTTTGTGTGTCCCTGGCTGAACGTGACAATCATCGAATCTTTACGTCAAGAAAGAGGAGCTTAGCATCATCGTTTGAAGCTCGCAGAGCCAAAAAAATTTAAAAGAGTAAAGAAATTGAGCTGTTTGAGCAACAGGAAGGCATATCCTATGATCCTGGAGCATTTTAGCATGTAAGTTTTAAAATTAATTTTCTGAAATTCAATTTAAAACTTTAAAGCTTTTTTTCTCATTTTGTGTTTTTTTCCCGTACGCGCATTGCGTTTAAAAAACTATCATACTTTGATGCATAAAACTTTACAGAATTATAAACTCTATCATAATCTTTAAATCCTAGCTATTTATAGTATTACATATTTGTAATTTTTTGAAAAATTTCAAAAAAATTACGTTTTTTTAAAAAAATTTAAAAAATTTACTTTTTTTATTTTTTAAAAATATTATTTTTTATTCTTTTTTTTATCGCTACCATGTAATAAGGATATATTTGACTTCATAAATCAACATATTGCTAGTAATTAGAATTATTATTTCAGAAAATATCATGCGCGTCGTAAAACTTACTATTTGTTTCTTACAAAAATTTTTCTTATATTTATGTGCTTATTATTTTAAAAATTATGATTATATTTTAGATATTTTATACTTTTTTGAAACTTTATTCCTTTATAAAAAATGTGTAAAAGAATCAAGTTATTTCATTTTAACCTCAAAGAATTATTTATAGTCGAAATTGTTCATATTTTGTGCTCTCAAAACATTTTAACACCCCTGAGACCCCTTAAAGATCTTATTCGAATTTTTAAATGAAATTAGGCTTAGTTAGGAAATTCACCCGTCCCCGTGCGTATGTATACTGTCGAAACGTGCGGGCATGGGGAAACAATTATTTCTCCTATTGGCGGTCCTGAAGGAGTTAATAGCCCTAGGATTTCTTAAATAACTAACAAAGCAAATATTTAGAAACATCTTAAAGATACACTATATATTTTATAGCATAGTTAGTGCTTTAAATTTAGTAATAAGAGTAATACATTCATCAAAAATTCTGAAATGGTTCAGTTCAATTTCAGTACCATTATGAAAAACTACAAATGTAAATTTAAGATGGTTTCCAATGGTAAGGAAAACAGTTGTAAAATCATCCTTAACCTAATTATAATAGCTGATAGTTTGAATGGTCCTCCACTCTGAAGAATGTTGGAGACCTGAAAGAGAAACTAAGCAATCAACTTTTCTTAGCACAGTTGACATAGAGAGGTTATTTTTTTAGAAGAAACATTTTAGATGACATGAATTAAAATAAGATTTAAAAATGAGGTTACAAAAAGTGATAGATAGCTAAGCGAACGACAAAATCAAAGTACACGTAGTAAATTTTGCCTCAGAATACGCCGAAAGAGTTTAGTGCCAGTTCTTGTTAAGTGTAGTTCACCTCATTCTGGAACCATGTATATTGAATAACTTATATTTGGCTTTGTTTATAGATAAGAGCATGGGCATTGATATGAATACCATAAATATTGCGGTTTATACAATTTTATCTTTGTATTTTTTCTCTTTCATTTGAAATAAAACCTGTGGGCTTTTCTAAGAAAACTTATTATTGGAATGAAATTACAAAATTTACTTTCCCTTACTAAAGCTATAAAGATACTACCCAAGAGTAAGCGAGCGGTATAAATTGCAAATAATTCCGTTTCTTAATAGTCACTACGCTGGAGTTAACAATATTACACTCCAGTATAATTTGTTGTGGCCAATCGAAAGCGTTATTTATGAAATCTTGCAAAAGTTTTTTAATGTTGAAACAGTGCAGCATATCAAGAGCGAAAACAATAATGTCGCATTTGGAAAAAAATTTCTGTTTCTGAAATGAGACCAAAAGTGTTCAAAAGGATTAATGTATTGAAAAAATGGAGCCTAAATTTAACATGGACGTCCAAGCTCTCCAAAAGATCTGAAATTCTAGGAAAAGATTCATGGGAAGTCTTGTGTTCTTCAAAAGTTCAGAACACAAGACTACTACCAAGTGGTCGAAAGCATCTTTAACGTCAAAAAATAAAAGAAAGAAAAACATAATGGTAAAGTTGTGTAGAGGGAGAGAGATCGAGGTTCGTGGATTTTATGCTATCAGTTAAAACAGTTCTTGAAGAGCGATGAAAATTTATTGAAGGTAAACAATCCGTGAAATACAGGATATTGCAGCAAATTTCGCAAAAGAAATAAAATAATGTCTTTACACCTTCTACAGCACTCAGACGCGACTATCAATTTCCAAAAATATAAATACGTGTAAGAGCCCAACTGTAGGGGGCGCAATGAAAGAGCGGGAATATAAAGGTGGTGTGGTGTTTACACCCACACTCTAGAGTAAGACATAGGGAACAAGGCATGCGCCTGTTGCGAGTTTCCCATATTACTGAGAATTTTAATTAGCGTAAAGTGTATAATAAAGCCCTGTATATATTTGCAAAGTAACTTGGGGAAATGAGTGATTTGAGTAGTAACTTAGTTATTCCATTCTGACTTAAGTAAATATAAACGTGGAATCACAATGTATGAGTTTCGAGTAGGAGCAAGAGGCTATAACATGCTTAGTGAAAAAGATAATTCACAAACAATCGATCGATCGTTGCAATTCTTCAGCAGCCAAAAAAAATCCCCCGCTTAGCGAGTATTAGCGAGTGACTCCTATTTATAGTCTGCTCAAATTTTTTGAAAGATCCTCTTTTGCCATAGATTGTGATAAAAATAAATTTCTCCGATAATTTTCAGAAGCATCGTATGATAGCCTTGTCACCAAAAAGGATAGCTAACCCACCAAATAGTTGCCATCTTGGCTGTATTGTCAATATTGTACTGCCAAGTGTCGAGTGAAACGACGTTATAATGTAAGGGTTGCTTAGTACTATATTTGACTCCCTCTATCACGAATGCATGATGCGATACAAGTGGGCATTAAGGCATACAAGTTCCATATGATGTCTTGAGGCATCTTGTTCCATATTTGCTGTAAACGCACGTGCGTCTAGTTCAACCAAACTCGTAAGCTGTCCAACATTCAATCCCAAATTATCTCAGATATGCTTTATTGATGACGCATCTGGGGATAGAGCAGGCCAAATAAGGATGGTAATGTGGTGGAGGCAGTCTTGTGACATCCTTGCTTTGTGTGGCCGAGCATTGTCTTGTTGAAAAATAAATCCTAGAACCCTGTTATGAGTGGCGACAAATGTGGTTGAAGGATGTCATGGATGCACCACTGGGCTGTCAGAGGTGCCATGGATCAATATTAGGGGTGACAATGTATAGTAAACAATGGCACCTCATACCATAACACAAACCGTGGGAGTTTTGTGCCGCTGTAAAGATAAGGCAGGATTAAGACATTCACCAGAGAGCCTCTACACACGAACACGGTTGTCATCACTGCTCAAATTGAATCTAGATTCGACGCTGAAGACAACCTGATTCCATTGCGTTGCAGTTCAATTCCGTTGTGAGTGACCTCACTCCCAACGGAGGCATTGGTGGGTGGGTGTAAAGGGTGCCGCGAAATTAGATTCCCTTCAACCTGGTGCCTTTCAATGGTTCGGTAAGAGACAGGGACCCGTATTGAAGGCGACGCCTGGGTCTGGACAGTGACTAATGAGACCGTTGGCAGTCACATGCGCGTGTTGTATGATGTGACGGTCTCCTCGACAACTGGTTAGTCAAGGGCGTCCTGGTCGCCATGTAAATGACGTCTCGTCCGTCTACTTGTCCTAATACCTCCTCATAGTCAAATCAGAAAGGCCTACATGATGAGCTACTCGCCGAGCTGACCATCCAGCTTCTATCATCTCTATGATTCTTGCCCTCTCGAATTCTGACAACTGTTCATATTGCCTTCGATGACGGCGTAACAGTAACGGCATGTCTACCTCAGCGTTTCCTTTGCAGAAGATTAAGTACGCTCAAACAGACTACGCTTACATGTTTTATACTCAAAGGAAAAGGAAGTCCAACGCCCTCTAGTGGCATTACTTACAGTCATGCTGTATTTCTAATAATTTGCATATCTACACGACATGTACCTTCATGCCAAGTTTCGTTACGATCCCACAATTATTTCTTGGTGCGCAAATTTTTATGGCAACGAGTGTAGTTATATAAATCGATATTAATTGCTGTTAAGAAAGTCTCTATACAAATAATGCAAATATCAGGAATGTCTTCCAAGAGTCTATCAATGCACTTTTTAATATTATTTAAATGAGGTACTTAAGCTTCTTTGCTTTTTGTAATAAAAACAATTTAAAATATTTCCAGAGATTGAATAAAACCCCATTGCTAAAGCTGGCTTTTAATGGTTAATGAAGAAAATAAAGGATCATAGAAAGAATTTTTTTAATAATTACATGTGAAATATAATCAGAACTAAATTGCTTACTTAGCTTTAGCATGTCAATTTTATGTTTACTTCCTCATGAAAAAAAAGGATCAGAATATGAAAAATGAGCAATTAAAAGAGCCTAGCTCAAGTATTTATGGAAATTTATGTCATTTTCCTAAGTCAAATCGGAAGTTATTTTGGAAAACAAAGCTAATTATCTTTTGTAATGATTTAGTTAAGCTTCCGTCTGAAAACTGTAAATACCTTTAAGTCCAACGTTTTTCATATTTTTTTTTATCTCTGAATATGTAATTATTTTCCAGACAATGTGAGCATCATTTGTTGACATGATTTATTTTCAAGAGTCGAGTTTTGCATCGAATATATTTCTTAATTAAAAAAATATCCAGTTTAATCCAACAATCTGAGCGTTGCATAGTATTATTTTCTAATAAATAAAATTATAGCATTGTTAAGCATTTCCTATTTATGAAATAAAGAAAAAATATGTATATCTTTCATTTAATTTGGAACTCTGAAGGCATACTCAGACACAAAATTATGCAGAATGAAATGAATGAAATAAAAATATGTCTTCAGTTTTGTTTATTACAGTAAAATTAAAAGAAAAGTATTTATAACAACAATATAGTATGTTATCTAGAGAAATAATGTCATCTTTCTTGGGATATGTCAAAGTTCTCCATTGGAAATAAAAATTGGAATAAATATAAGAAGAAAACATATTAAGAAGCACCGAAATAAAACAAGAATTCCTGTCTGGATGCGTAACATCATATAATGGAACTAGTGTGACTATACTAGACATAGAAAAAAATAATAGTTAAATATACGTTTGTATTTTCCCTCTCAGTCCTCTGTTGTTCTCTTATATATTGTATAATTATGAAGTGGTATCATTAAATTAAATGTAGTCTATTTTTAATAAAAAAAATTCCACTTGATAGCGCGAAAATTTATTTTTCCGTGCAAAGAAAGTTTTTAATTTTGGTGCAGTAGAGGAGGAAATGCTATAATAATATGTTTTGCCAGATGTTTATAGTATTCAGTCACATTTTTTGTTTGGAATTTACATAATTATATATATAGATAAAAATTTGAATTTGAAGAAATACTTAAAATTTAAGATATACACATATGTTTAAAAATAGTAGGTTAATTATTATTTATAATTATCAGAAAATTTAAAGTCTATCACTGGTTTTATTTGCGTAAAAATTATTATTTAAAATAGGTTGAAAGGTAAATTACGTGTTTTTAAGTATTCATGATAAAAATAGCATGATAACAATCTGACACATAGGTATGCAAATTAGAGCAATTTCGCATGCACACAAATGTTTTGTAAAATATTGGATATTTAGCTTCACAAACCTGTATCTAATTAAATATTTCAAAACATTGTTTAATAGCAAAATATGTACATTTTTTTATTAAAAACAACTATAAAATCCCTGTGCACTGCGATGTATCACATGGTACTCACAGAAGTACAAAGTAATAGTAATCACACATTACAAAGAAAAGAAGGGGGAAATGTCTTCTGAGGTCACGAAGAATCCACAATACAATAAAACAAAATTCACCTAACTTTTTCAAATCACTTCTGGGGGGAAATAAGTTGGTTAAAATTCGGAGTACAATTTATAATATGTCCTTTGAAAGTCAGTCTTAAGATCTTTCTTTCTCTGACAAACTTGAAACACGAAAGGAGCACATGCTCTACATACATTATGTTCATATGTTACATTGAACTAGATTAATATTCATTTAAGGTATCCGACTACCCTAAAATTGCCAAAATGAGACAAATGTTTTATGATTTTATTTTATAAGCGAACTTATTAGTTTTATAAAAATACCAAGTTTATTATTTTCCGTTCACTAGAACAAAAACTACAAGTGTTTAGTAAAAACAAATGTAATTACTTTAAACAAGATATATATATATATATGTGTGTCATACTTTAAAATGCATTTTACTCGCAATGTGTTTCTTTTAAATGCTCAAATAGAGCCAGCGATTGCTGAAAAAGTTTTAAAAATAATTAACTGAAATTTTTGTGTATGTTCTGTATAATAGTGGAAGTTTTTTAACTTTCAGATTTATCAATAACTGTTTTATTACAAAATTTAGGCCTCTAGGCTGTTAATCACTGTTATTTTAAGAAATTTTATATAATAACTAAGATAAATGGCTCTAGTTTTGTAAAAATAAAATACCTCTTATCCTAAAGGTCATTCCAAAAGTAAATAGCAAAGCAACACATCAAAATTGAAAATTTGTTCATAAACTTTGGTACAGAATCAGCAGCATTTATGTAGTTTTTTTTATTAATTTTTACCCATTTTTTCCCATTTTAGTAATAATAATTTCTTTTTTTCTTCTTAATTTTAGCATATTTTTTTTAAATGCACTAAACAAATCTAAGAACCACACACAAAAAAAATCCTCATATCTCCATTTTTTTAAAAATTTGTCACAAGTAATCGGATACCTAACGTTTAGTTATAGGTTATTCTCTGAAACGGTTTTGAATTTTAGGATAAAATAATTATGAATAGAATGAAATAAATTACAGAAAAATTGTTTAAAGCATTATTTATTTGGTCAATAAATTAACATTAAGTCTAAGAACAATATTATATTCAAAAATATGTTTCACGGAAATCAATTACAAGATAATGAAGAGATCCATTTAATTCATTTTAAAAATAAATGTCCAGATTATATGTCTAAAAGCATATGTAATTGAGAAATTCATCCTCATTTAAAAGCAGAAATTAAGACGGCATATCTTAAAAATCACAAATTATGTTCATCTCTTGACGTGATAATTTTTTATCCTATATAAAAAGAGGAAGACTGCGAACGGAATAATTAGTAGCTTTATTAATTTCTACTTAATTACCTGCTTTCACATACTTATTTTGAGTTTCGCTTAAAATTGTTATTCAAAGAACAGGGGATAGTAAAATAAACATAATTTGTAATAACTAATTATTGCTGTCAAGCATAAAACTAATCATTTGCAGCTGTTGAAATACTTGTCCTACATAAGTGTATTTATCTTAACATTTAGATATATTATTACTTTCAAAAAATGTCTTTTTAGTAATTAAAACACTAAATCAAATATTGTTCGTCCTTTCAACACATTTATAAGCTAGCTTCTAAACGTCTAAGTGTCTCAAAAGAAATAAATTACAATAAATGAATTTTTTTCCCGTCGGAACTGAGTAAGACTAACAAAGTTATTTTTCTTTGTGTGACACGCCAAATCAATTGAATTATAATTCTTGTGTCTTACAAACCGAAAGATGGTTCTTAATTTAATGTTCTTTCAGTTAAACCGTAAAGAAGTAATAAATTTGAAGGAACTAATAAATGTGCATTAATGACTGATTATATATTAATACATACATGGGTGTGTGTGTGAAAAAAGTGAAAAAAGACATCTTTTCTAATGTAACAATGTGCTGAAATATTCTCATATTCCAAATAAACACAGGGAAAGTAAACATAACATTCAAAAAATGAATCCTAAAGATAAAAATGAACTTTATTGAAAATTAACGTTAACTACAACTGGTAGGAAGACTAAAACAATCATGTGACAGCTGATCGACAAGAAAATTCACTCTTGAGTAGTGGTTGGGATCAATGTCGACTATTAAGTAGGATTTCTTCGTCTCTCCATGCTAAGTACAAAGTTTGAGTGAATGAGAGTAACATTTACGTCGCACAATAAAGCAGTGCAATTTTGTCAACGAGATGTTAAAGCATTGCAGCCCATTTCTCTCAGCATCAAATGCCATTCTAGGACCATTGCGCTAGCCGCTAGCGATGTGCTGTCCAATATATTCTTAGACTATCCCAGACATATTCGTTATAATTTAGATAGGAAAACCTTGTAGATTAATCCATGCATTAAATATGTTCAGTGTGCAATAGCTCTTCAACATCCACTTTACATTTAAGTACATCCTTGTTGTCAATGAGAAGGGTCTATAGCACAGGTTACCAACCTTTTTTGAATTGACGCCCCCTTTTCTAGTAAATATTTTGATACCACCCCTCCCATTGTAGAGAAATAAGAGTGTGCATAATACATGGGGAAAACAAGTATAAAGTTTTAAGAAAAGATCCTATTACTAAACGAATATATTTTGTAATTAATTTTTTTCCCAACAACCCCAATTTTTTTTTACTTGCGAATCTGAAATATATATTGCCACAAATATAATTAAATGCGTAATATTATATATTTTAGTCATAGGTAGAATATTGCTGGAATTGAAACGCGCTACTGAATCTCTTCTTCATTTAAAAGAGTGGAATAAAAGTTTTAGCTAAATTGTTATAAAGACAGGCAGGGTTTGATGATAGGAAGTAATTCATAATTAACAATTGTTTTAAAAATAAATATAAATTGACAGTTTCAGCCTTTAAAGAACCAGGTTAATTCCTGGTTAACATATTTAATTATGTTTATTGGATAATATACGTTATGAAAAGCAGTGGACGAAAAAATGTTTCTACTGCTCCCAAACAAAGATAACACATGCACTACAGAAATTAAAATGTACTATATCATTCAATTTAATATAGGTCTGAATGTAATGTAATCTTTAAGTTTTTCATCCACATCCCGAACTATCGAAATATGTGAATTTTCGTACATGTGATATAGAAATAATTTAAATACATACAATCAGCATAAGGTAATCAATATTAAAGTTGACTTTTGTTAGTACATAATCAGCTTGTTTTTTATTCTTTTTTGGTTAATCTGCCAAAGCCCCTCCGTGCCATCTCAAAGCCCCCTGATTTTCTCTGAATCTTTTACTGCTACCTGAAAGCCTCAAACGCCCACGTTGAGAACCTATGTCCTACAGACTTGCAGAGGGAGTCAAAGCTTAAGCATAATAACTAGCATCAGTAATTGAAACTCGTTGGAAGATGAGAAGATTAGAAAGGTTACCAAATATCATAAATACCCAAACGAGATCTATGCTAAAACTCCGAACGGTCGTTTTCGAGGATGTTGAAGGGATTATGTGCTGTCTCTCCCTTCAGGAGAAAATTATCAATCAGGTTCCGTCTTCTTCCATACTTGAGGAATATTCGATCCTATTAACTATCTATCCAATTATTATTTTCTAGCATAACAAGAAGTTTCGTCTCCAATGAGTAGAGTTTTTTATGAAACGTACTGTTTGTCGTAGATTTTGAAGCTTCTGATTATGGTAATTCTCAATATCGTATATCATATGTTGATTATGTGTAGAGTCTATACGTCTTGATATTTGCTGAACAATCCGTAATGAGCCACCTACCTTTTATCGGTTGAAACATTTCTTCTATTGTTTTCTCAAGTAATCTCATTGCTGGTTATATTTCATATCTTACCAAGATTACATCTCTTTTCAGGAGAAAACGTGATTTGTTCTCACTCGCCATCTCTGATATATGTAGTTATTTTTTTTGCTGAAACGTTTCTAAATTTCACGATCCAAAAACAGCCTTGGCGTGCTTAAGAAGTGGTCACCTACGTGGTATGACCTGAAGTCGCTACATATTTGAAGTAGCTAGATGATATCGCTACAGATCTTTAAGCAGAGGGTATATTCTTTCTTTACCTGTCCCTGCTCTCTCCCTGCTTCTCCTTCTCATCTTCTGGACTGCTGGCACATTTCCCTGGGGCAGTTTTTTGGAGAACAAGACCTGCTTGGTGGCATTCTTATGCGGAAAGGTCAAATGATGTAGGCTTTCCTACTCCAAAGGGATTTAAAACAACAACAACATTCAACGATCCTAATTACAAGTGAGAAGAAATCTAATTCACAATAAATATGAATCAAATACAAAACATCTTTTAATCGAAAAAGAACAGATCAAACGAAAGGTGAATGTACCATCGTACCAATGATAAAAAGGACATGAATGCATCTTGCATGAAAAGGTAACATTATTTGCTTTAATACGTGCTGCTATAAGGCCTGGGCATGCTGAGCACGAGGTAAATAGGATTTCATAAAGATTAGGATTCGTCAGAAAAAAGCACGCAGCTTTTCAATGTAAAAGTGTCTAATTGACATGTTTCAGCACCAAGTAAACCTCAGCTGGCAAGGAATGGGATAAATCTGAGAGGATGGAGGGCATATAGGACATACTATCCTAAACATCTGTATCTGCCGTCAACTGTCGTAACGTATCTGATGCTGTACATCAGTGGTTCCCAATCCCCAGGTCATGGACCCTGGCCGGTCCATGGATTAAGTGGTACCGGGAATACCAAAGAATATTAAATTATTTCTATTTTATTTACTGTGGTGTATTTCACTCGGCTTTATGTGATTCATTAAATCACTTTATATTTTATGTTAAGTCACTGTGTATTCATTTTTTGGTGTAGCTGTATTTTATTCTGAAGACATATTTAAATACGATTAAATTAAAATCATTAAATAAAAACACTCTAAAATATAAACAATGAACGCATTCCCTCTTACAGTGGGCCACGGCAAAATTACCATACGTTGAGAGGTCCGCTGTGGTAAAAAGGTTGGGCAACACTGATGTACACCACTTTCTTCATACAACAGTAATTGCTAAATATAGTTCGTCTTACGGCTTTGCAACTTGGAGAACGATATGTACAGAAACCTATTCGTCCACTATTTTCCCTCCTCTTAGAGATACTTCTAAAGAATAGATAGGAGCCATTTTCATGGTTCTGGGTTCCTTGGATACGTCCATCTGTAATGTAGCCACGTAAAAATTGTCTAGATCAGTGCTTCTCAAACATTCAGTAGCGGCGACCCGATTTTTAATCATAATTTTCATTGCGCCCCCGTTTGTTCAATGGCAATGAGTTGAATGCAATAGTAATGTATCTTGACACTAAAGATACAATAGATCTTTTATTATAAATCGTACAAATTACAATATAAGAATCAAATTTTGTATGCGTTGCTTTTACGAGTAATAAATATTTGAAGTTACTTTTAAGTATTAGGATAAGTGTCATGTTACTTTTTTTCATAATTCATATCGTATTTTGTTTTGCTTCCTTTCAGTAAATTAGTAATTTTTTTAAATAGTAATTTATTGTTGACTTTTCAAATTAATTTCACATTAAATACACAAAGGTCTTTATTCATTTAGGGCAAAGGAAATAATAAAACTTCTTGAGAACTGAGGAAAGATTTTAGATTATTATAATTAGATTAAATCTATTTTTCAAATGTAGTGATGATATATCATCATCTTACACGATATTTTTTTATATCTTGAAATAGTTATGTTCTGTGAAATAGCTATTACGTTATTCTTATTCTTATGAAATAGTTTCTTTATACGTTCAATAGGCTATACTACTTTCATGAGCATGAAAAAGTTTTGAGGGAAAACAAATGTCTTCATCTAGAGACAGACATAGAAGTATATTTCCAAAGAAACCTATTTTTCTGAATATGAAAAAAAAAGTCTGGGAATGATCCAAAAGTAAAATAAATACATATATTTTGGTATGTGAAATGTAACAAGAATGTGTTGCGCTATGTCCGTACAATTTTAGTTCTGTTCGTCAGCATTGATCCGAAAATGAGTTTTTCTTCAGGACAACAACATTGCAGTCTATAGGATAAATTCTTGGAATAATACGGATTTTTTTATCCGTTTCTGTCTAAGCCACGTTGTTTGAAAAAAAGGGGGAATGGCGCTAAATTCTAAGAGTGATATATGCACCAATTTCAGGCCGTATTTGCTCTGAATGTGTTGTTATGTGTGTTTGGCAAACTTTTATACGACTTTCTTCCGTTGTAAATTGAATGTTTCAGCCTTTTTTTTTGAGGAATATAATGCATGATATATATACATATATATTCGTATTGATAAGCATGGATCTTTTTTAACGTAAGATTTTTAGTATTAACTTTACTTTTAAGCTAAAAATTATAGAATGCTATCCTTACATTTCTCGAGGAATGAAGAGAAACAAAGACAAAACAGAGAGCATATAACTAATAATTTTTGATTAATGTACGCATGATTTTTTTTTAGTTTTTTGTATATATGTGAAACATAGGTATTAAATTAATTTATGGCAAGGACAACTTCAGCGAGGAAAATTTACTCGCAATTTAGTATATGGGATAGTCATTCTCCTTTTTAAATAAATTTAAAATTACTTAATTTTTTATTTAAAGAACATAACAAATTAAAATTGCACAAAAAAAATTATGTAGTTTTTTTTCTCTACAGCAAGGAAGTAACAGTTAATCAAATAAATATTTGAAGCTAATAAATATGTTACAAAAAATAAAGAATAGATAATCAAATAATAATAGATATATTATGAATAACTTTTAAAGTAATTCATTATTTCATTAACAAAAATGTATATTGCAGACTATATATTCCTGATATTACCAAGGGCTCACACTTCAAATACTTGTACAGTATATAAACGAAACTTTAACCCTTTCGCGACGAGTTTTTTTCTTTTTACAACAGAACAATTTTGGTAGCATAAACTATGAGTAGAGCACACTAGAATGCTAAATCTAAGATGCTATATTTTTAGGAAAATTTCAAACACTGATTTAGGACCGGGACATATATGTCCCCTCAGTCCTGATTATTGGGACATATGTGCCCCAGTAGTCTTCAACGAGTAACTTTGTAAGGAAGAACCAATGATTTTCTAGTAATAAAAATTTAATTATGAATGGTATGGTTTGAAACAGTCAATGCACAATGGGGCAATTCACATCGTGCACATTATGTTAGTACGAGATTCCTTCTTTTGTTGTGAAGATTTACGGCACTGCTGTCGTGTTTTTGTTGTTACTAGAAGATGGTCACCAGCATTGAGTAAGCTTCGTGATCTTTCGGATGGGCGTCCAATTCCTCTACGGCTTTCATAGTGTGCGTTGAGCTTTCCAGACACTATCAAGGCTTCTACAAGAGGAACAATGAAATCAAGAAGTAGGGTTTTTCAATGTTTGAGTTCGCAGTAGGCTATCATGAATTGACCACTGCGCTCATCAATAGGCGAAAAAAGTACTTTTTCCAACATTTGCAAGATTTTCGATCTAATTCATAGACATTTGCAATTTTTTTCTGTAAGGTCTACACCTCCCACGATTTTGTTGTAGAATTCCATTGTCACAGGGCACTCAAATTCTTCTTTGCTTCCAACTTTCATTGTGCGATTTACTTTTTCGTGTTTAGCTTTGTGGCAATTACTTAGCATCTCTTCTTTTGAATCAAGCCAGCTCGCACACATTGTTCCATCTTTGGTTACGAGAAACTCAGCCTTACCCCTTTTGCTTAGTTGTGTTGCAAAATCAGGAAAATCCTTGCGTGTCTTGATGCTCGTATCAACAGCAGGAAATTTCAGGGTTTCCATCAGGTGCACGCTGGTAAAAAATTGGTCAAACGCAAGCATCACGTCTTTCCCTCGGATTGTCTCCGTTAGCTTTGCCACTACCCGTTCTCCGAGTGTTCCTTGAACTTCACCCGTTTTTTTCCCCGGAATAAATGTTCATGTCATATACATATCTTGTTTTTGAATCACACTGCTACCAAAAATTGAATCGGCATAAAACTATAAGATTGATCTGCGGCCTGAAGCATTAACTGATGGTATCTCATAAACTGATGAAAGCGATGCCTTATCAGTATCACTCAAATCCTCATTGTTTTTTGTATTTTGGGAAATGGTATCATGATCGATATCAATTTCACACTTGTCTGAATTGGATGAGTACTGACAATTGTGTGCTGGAATCTGAAAACTGGGATCATCTATTTCATCATCCAAATGAATATCTTCGTCCTCCGACTCTTCTAAACATTTTTCATTTTTCACCCCGGCGTCGAGTCATTTTAGAATGAATTTTGAACTAATTTGTGCTTAAATTAAAAACAGTAAGTAACTATTTCAAAAGTAACCGAAAAATATAATATCAAGAGGAATGATCTCAAAGAACTGTTTGTGGACAATGTTTTCCCACTATACAAGACGAGACGGACACATATGTCCGGATAATAAAAACGGAAGTAAAGCTTCGCCCCTTACCAGTTTATTACAGGTAATCCTCTTCGTGAGTAATTTATCTGGCCTTAGATTTATGGATCAATTAAAATTTAGTTGAAAATACGCAGCATTTTTCAAAACTAAACTATTTACGTTCGCATAGTATGGAATGAGCTACTACAACACTTCAAAAACTTGGGAATTGCATTACGTATGGTAGCGCCATCTATGTTCTGTGAATGAAAATACCTTCAAACATATTGGCAAATTTGGTGGGAAAGTCTCCAATTAGACAAAGAAGCGTTTCTGTCCCAAAAGAATTTTTTGAAATTAGTTTGGGACGAATGTGTCCCGTTAGGCGCGAAAGGGTTAATTTTTTTCTGTATTCTCTCAAATATTTATTTTAGCTGTATCCGTTTTAGAATTTTTAATGCAGCACTTTCAACCCCCGGAAAAAAATTATAAATAGCCCTGGTTTTTTGCAAAAAAAAAAAATAAATAAAACTCCCTTTTATTCTTTGGCAATGGATGCCTTAACTCCTGTCACGTCCTTTATGAAAAATAATTAGGTACAATTTACACGTTGTGTTTCTACCCACTCTAAAATTTTAATGCATTGAATTCAAGACTTCGAAGATTCCTCCAGTGAAGAACAATCGCAGTACTCGAACATCTAATGTTGCTGGTAATTAAATATTATATAATCAGAAGGACTTTTTTTGCACATATTACTTTCGTTTCTTTTTATTACACTGCATTAAAAAACAAAACGAAAGCAACATTATGTAACATATTTTTAGTTTTCTGTAATATTTATATATAATGATAACTTAAGAATAATAATTTCTTTTTATAAATATTTTTTCATGATAACTGGAAAAAAGTACAATAAAGAATATACTTTTCTTTTATGATATCATAATCTTACGCTACATTACGTTTATCTTAAATTTCCAATCTAATAAATATGAATATAAGCTTATAAATTACTTTTTAAAAAAATAATAACTGTAATTATAGATGTGGGGTAAAGATATCATTAGTGCGCTGACAAAAAATAAATTTCTATAAAATAAAAAATAGCCTCTTATTAAAAAATAATTTTTTAATAAAAATAATATTCTACATGAAATAAAATTTCGCCGAATCTTTTTAAAACAATATTATTATTTTCTTTTTTATCCCTTTTTTATGAAGTTTCTGAAATGATTAATGACTTAAGCATCAGAATGTTTGAGAACAAATACTGGAAATTATCGAATAGTTTCATTCTATAAAAAGAAAATTATCGAATAGTTTCATTCTTTAAAAAGGAAATTTTCACAATAATTTAATTTTATAGCATAACAGTTACATTTACAATAGCAAACCTGATAGTTTTTTCCCCGTTGTTGTAAGAAGTAACTTTAACAGTTTTGCCAAATATAGTTTCAAATAATTTAATAATTTACTACTGCCAAATTTTGAATGATTTGTTAATTCGTTGGAAGAAATGTGTTACACACTGCTTTCTTGACAAAATTTAACTCATATTTCGGAAATGTTTCTTTTTAAAAATATATCATTTAGTTTGAAAATTATGTTGGAAAAATTAGCAGGGCTAAAATGATTCCTTCATTTGAAAATATTAAAAAATTTGTTGTTTTGATTAAAGTGAATAAAATTTTCACAGGTATCAGCCTCATCACTTGAGCGAGATTAAATAAGCAGCATTGCAGCCAAAAAAAATTTTTTAGATTAACAAGCCGATCTCGTTATTTTAACAACGAATTCTCCATGGATGACTTTTTTTCACTGTCATTTTTTTTTTTCTGTCTCTCATATGTCAATACAAAATGGCTGATCGAACAACTAATTTCCTCATTCAGGATATATTGAAAATAATCATGTATGAGAGATTAATAATTCAAATTAGAATATTTCGTTTTCCAAGAAATGATGATTTTTATGGATAAAACAGAAAGAGGGGGGGGGGTGTTAAAGTCTACTCTTAACAGGAAGTCGTGACATCATCGGAACAAAAAAATCAACTTTAACTTCATGAAACGAAACATAAAAATTATGATAGAATAAAACTGTATTTTTAAGCAGAAAAACAAATATCATTATTATTATTGTGTAATTATTTCATGAACATTATTATTATTGTTGTATTTATTTTATGAACATTATTATTTCTGTTGTAATTAATTTATGAACGTTATTATTATTATTATTATTATTGTAATTATTTTATGTGTGAACATTATTATTTTTATTATTATTATTAATGTTGTAATTATTTTAGAATTATTATTATTATTTTTGTAATTATTTTATGAACATTATTATTATTGCTGCAATTATTCTATGTCCGGGGTGTAACGTAACAAGCCTCCACCTGGTGTGCCCAGGTTAACACTAAATCTGCAGCAGTGACTGAAGCTCTCTACAAGTCTTCTTTTGTGATGCCTTCGAATCCTTGTGCCAATCGTCCTTTTAAGGATTTGCAAAGACTCCAGTGGTATTTCTCACGGGAAAAAAACTCAATTGCTTACTACTCTAAATTCATATGATATTGATGTCTTTATTTTTGCGGAGGCTAATTGGTCTCACGAATCACTGAAATTCCACTTTTTGGAAGTCGTCATTTAAGAACTTTTCTCAAATCGAGAAGAATCGCTAGTGGTATTTGGTTGGTGCAAAGAATGGCTTGATATCTGAGTTTTATGAAAAATTAGTGAAATTACAGTCCATCCGGTAAAATCAAATTTACATTGGCCCACTAACTCTCTCCAGTAAAACAATTCTTTGCGCTGACTTCAATGCCCATGGCCAACTCTGTAACTATAAAAACTTTGATTCTACTGGATTGGTGATGGAGGATTTTTTAAACTCTGTTAATGATTCAGACGTCCCAACATATCTGCACTATAAAGGCAATGTAACTAATTCATGTTTGACTTTGGCCTCTGTTGACATTTCCACTGTTGCTGAGACAGAAGTAATTTACAATCTTGGGTCTGGCTTATTTGTCGTCTTCTGTTATTTGCTGTTTCAATTGCACATGATACGGCTTAAAGTTATTTTTTTTTATAATTCCTGGGGCATTCTTAGTTTACAGGCGTCACAGGCTTCTGTGGATTGCGAACAAAACTCTGCCTCGCCCTCTCTAATACTTCTTCCGCGACGCTTTGTCAGATGCTGCTTTTCGTTTTATGTAAGCAACTTGTTTTATTAGACTGATGATACCATCGCAGAATGATCTTGCTGATTGGTGCTTCTATTTCCGTAGCAATTTCTATATTAACGTTGCACCGAAATAACAGGAAACCCCCCTGTATTCTCTAATACACAAAAAAATATTCTCTGTCATTGTCGCCATCTTCGGATTTTAATCACAGCGATCTTGAATATGCTGTTAATCATTGGTGAAAAAAAGACTTATTATAGTTCCTTTTACATTCATATGTCTCACTTATTGTAATATATGCAGTAGTTTATTCAATATAATATTTAAAATCGAGTTCATCATTTGTACTCGCTTTGTGTGATTTTTTTTTAAATCTTTGATCAATATTGTCAAAAAAAGAAGAAATTCAATTCAATTTCGATTTCATAAATTCTAAGAAAGAAAAAGGTATCACTTACCTTATACTTGCATTGCCGGAATGAGCTTGACCTAAAATTCGATTCTGTTATTCTTATGAGTAAGAGTATAGTTAAAATGAGAGTCCTTTGTGATACAAAAAGATTTAATGCAAAGGAAAATAGATAACTGATACATGTCCGTTCGAATGGACTCGACTCTTACTACTCCAGATCACAATACAGAAGCAAAAAAAAAAAAAAAGCAATGCGCTCACAGCGCTACTGAAGTTGAACTACAAAATTCGTTTCGTTGGCGACAAATATATTGAATGCAAAAGTATTACTATCTAAAATGATAACTAATAATAGTTATTTAAATTTATGTGGAAAGATAAATTTGAAATATTTCATTTTAATAATTACTTTTTAATTTGGTAAATTTAGAAGTACAATTCTAACAGCATCGAAATACAATATAATTCAAATTTCTTAAATTTAACTCGTTAATATCATACATATTCTTTTGCGCTTTCACGTATGACCTAAGTGTAAATTCCCACTTTTCCTGCAGAAAATATTATTATTCTTAATATACTGTTATTGCTTTTATAATTTTATAAAATCCTTCTTTTCAATACATGCATGCATTTATCCTCACAATTTATCTAGATTTATTAACTATCTGAATATTCACATACGAGTATAATGAACCTTTAATATTGCTCTTTTTTAAATTTTATTGCTTTAACAATTTATTTCTTTTGTGGAATGTTGCTTTAGAATTTATTTTTTTCTTGTTTAGTGGCTTGATTATTAATAATTGAGTTATTTCTACAAAAACAACAAATGAAACAAAATTGATGAGACAAATACAATTAACTCGTTTCGAGAATATATATTATATTCTTTTATTTTGGAAACAATGTTAAAAAAGACATGCGCTGTATATTTTCTTTAGCCTTTGGAAATGATATTTCTCAATAATTTATTTTTCATCATTTTTAATTGTTACGCAAAACTTTTATTACAAATATATTGAAGATATATGAGCGCATTTCTCTATAGTATTAATTTATAAAAATGCTATTCAAAAAGTGTCGTCATATGTTTTTCATAGCTGTTTTATTTAATGTTACCTTAAACAATTATATAGTTATCATTTTCGGTGTACGTAATAATGCATTTTTTAAATAATTTAAATAAATGAATTAAAAACTTTCTTGGTCTTAAGTTAGTGGAAAATAGTAAATTTTGTCCCTACGGAGAAATAAATGGATCACTTATATATATTTGATAAATTAAGCTTAAAGGTTTAAGTAAATCCTTACACAATGGGCTAATTTTTCAAGCTCCTCAATTATTTTTGTTAGAAAACTATCTTTCAGAATGGGCAAAGCACAAAATAAAGTCTAACTATCTCTTTTCTTCTCTTTCATAATTAAATAAGATTTTGAATTACTTTCTAAGACATCTCTTAACCTTAAGATTTTTTTAGCGACTTAATTTTATAAATTATCTGGCTATTAAAACTATAACATTATATTTCTTTAATATATAAATCGCTTACAATAACGTCTGGTTGATTACTACTTCTGTAATTGATTAAAAATAGAGTTTGTGAAAAATAATAATTCTGCAAATCGAGTTTTGTATTGATTTTGTAACATGCTTGTGTGATGCGGTTCTACTTGTAGTTGTAATAACAAAATAAAACTAGAAATCAAAGTTTCGCTATCGACTAAAGAAACATTAAAAGATGTACTAACGTCAATATGGTATTCAGAGAACATTTATATAGAGAGATTATAGTAAGAACTCAAACAGGAAATTTCAAAAGTTTAGAAAAATATCCGAATGATATCTGAGTAAATGCAATAACTGTTAAATAGCCTAAATTTAACATTAAGCTTTACTCCAGTAACTCTGATACCTAATCTGTAATTTTTTATTTATTCATCCGTTTAAGCAGATTAAAATATTTGATGCAATACATTCTTATTACCCTTTTTACAAGCATACATTATGTACAATTGTAACATATAGTAAAACGATTCCTATTATTATATAATTGTTCTCCATTAATCTTTTGAAATTATGTAAATTCTCTCGATAATGTCTTGAGTTCAGGAACGTAATTATATATATATATATATATATAATATATATATGTAGAAAAGGAGTGCAAGTTTTCTTTTACTTCTTTTGATTTTTATTGTAAGAGATGGCACCACTAATCGAAACCACGTGAGTTTTAGCTGCGCGATACGATGAGGTCATGTATTTATAAAGGGGGCAGAAAAGAAAAACTGAGAGTTGCACCAAAGCTTGAACGAAGGCAGATCAGAGGATATTGGTCTCTCCGTTGTTTTGAGAAAGAGTACGTGTTTTCGGAATTAGTATGGTGTTATCTCGAATTATTTAAAACCCCTTGTAAATAGTAAATGTTTTATTAATAAATTAGGTTATTTTAACTCTGCGTGCTTATTTTAACATTAAAATCGAACTTTCCCCTAGACGCCGTCCCACACACACACACACACACAGATATATATATATATATATATTGGTATTTTTATGGTAATAAATTTATTAACCATATAATTTTATTACTACAATTAGTTTTTATTAGTCTTAATTACTTAAGTTAAAGTGTGCAATTTTTTATTATATAGTTAGGAAGAGGACTCATATTCGCAAATTTATTACGAAAATTTGTATCCTAATTGGAATAATATAATCAAATGAATCTGGAACGTATTTATTTTTTAGATTACAAAAAATTTATACAGTTTGACAGCGAAGTATCAACTGTATTTTTAGAAAATTCATCGCAGTCAATTAGTAATCAAAACTGAAAAAAATAATGCAATTGTTTCAACAAAAAATGCAATATATTTATATTTGTCAAAAAATCGATAGTCATCATTTTACTTTATTTTAAAACAGCGCTTCTCAAACTTTCACGACCCAATTTTCAACCATAATTTTCATTGTGCCCCCTTTCGAACATTAACAATGTATTGAGTGCAATAATAGTGTACTATGACGCTAAAATATGACTTTAATTATAGACCGTACATGTGTTATGAAAATAATATAGGTCTTGGTAAAATAAATTCTAATTCAGTTTTTGCGTCTTTGCTCTGGGTGGATTCAAAATAACAATAGTTTTTGTCCAAAAACTTATTTTTAAATTTTACCATAGAATATCGAAATTCGGGTAAAAGGTTTAATGAATAAAAATGTATTAACACTTAGTCCTTGTTTACTAATACAATTTAATCTTTTAACTATTCCCATAATGCATTGTAGAATAACATTGTGAACTTTTTTCTGAATCAATCACATTGGCCCCTTCTTGGTGGGAACTTAACTTCCTGTCTAAAAGAAAACATTTCCTTTTTCATAACTTTTTCCCATGGCACAAAAAATAAAGGAACTGATTTGTCTCCTGGTCACTTCCCATGAAAAACAGAAGATAGTGGGGAATAACATATTTATCTTTGGGCTTTCCCCAGAGTTTGGTTATCTTTTCATGGCATCCAGTCAGTTTCTTTGGATCATCATTGAGTGTAACATGTCCATACATCTTGTCTAAAAAGTTTTTACTTGAATTGTACGTTTTAAAAGGGAAGTTATGCTGATTTTTTTACAATTTTGTTTTGATAGCAGTTTTTGATAATAATTTCATGGAATTCTAATACACTAAACTATTAATCATGACATCTAAAAACTTAAAACTCATTATACATCAATGTATTTATTTAAAAAGATGTTTTTTTTTGTGATAATAACATTTTATAAGAGGGAGAGATAAATAGAAATGTGTGTGTTTTAATCACTTTTTTACTAAATGAAAAAATTGAATGGCTGTGTAAGTGATTGGAAAATTAAAAATAAAGTATTTTGTTGACTACCTATATGTTTATATTGGAAATATAAATCTTATGTCAGATTTTTGAAATTAATAGCACATCGTGAATTAGAACAAATATGGCATCTAAAATCTTCCTTTGATACACGCAAGATAGTATCGTCATACTTTTTAGATTTAATTATTTTAACTAGTACTTGAGATTTAAGTTATTTTCTTTTATGCATTTCACATTCAGTTAAATGAACAGCACTTCTTCCTTGTTTGAGACATATTGGAGGGAAAGGTCTCAAATAAGAAAGAAATATTGTGCTATTAACTGAACGTTGATATTAACAAAAGATTTTGCCAGTTTTTTCTATTACCTTAAAAATACTTTTTGATAACATTAAGTGAAAATAAGAGAAATAATAGTTATAATATTAAGAATTATGTATCTCCTCAAATGAGCTAAGGGGAAAGAAACCTTTTAATTTGTTTCAATCAATAAAAGCTACCCTAAAAATCATCAAACTATCGAATTTTTTGTTGACTTATTTGATACCTCGAATCATCATAAATACGCCTGAAAAATTTCAATGCTTTATCTGCATTTTTTATCAAGTTATGGAGGAATATTTGATGCTGGACAGCAACTACCACACCTACATTTCAAATCATGCGCTAGAAAAGAGCCTGATGAAAATTGAATTAATTATTTTTCTACCGCGCGTAAATGAGGCTGACATTATATATGTAGTAACAAGTCATTTCAAGAAAGAATTGTACAATTCATGCAAAAATTCTAGTTTGTGAATTATTTACTGAAGATCAAATGGATTTGGTCAAGATTTAAAAGTTGTGCGTGCTTGTTATGATATTATTATGAATGAAATTAAAACTTTAAAATATATTCTCCCAAAGCATATATTCTAAATCTCATTTTGATAAATCAGATAATTAAAAATATAATTCGCAAGAATAGCAAAAAAATCTCCCATTTTAGAAATTTGCTTTTGGCGATGTATATATATCCCATGTGTGAGATATTTAAAACTTTTATTATTAAAATATTTTAAGATACCTATTTAAACAAACACACATATGCAGTTCTTAGATTTTGATATATTTTACCTATAAATATTTCTTTGATTTTGCTTCCATTCTTGACCAATATTTAACATGCGATGGCTTTTAAAATCATGGAAATAAAATATAAAGGCATAAACATCTTTTATACATGTTGTGCATTAGCTCTGAGCATGGAATTAGCTCTTAAGTGTATGTATTTATTTTTTAAAATTATTAAGATAAAGTTTTATGAAACATTGATCTTTCATTCGTTTTTTTCTATATATTCATTATGGCTGTATACTGTTCAATTGTTCTACATTTGTGTAATTTCTTACGGTAAGCAGTTTTAAATAAGTTAATTAACCTTTCATAAAAACTTTCAGACTATTTGATGAATATTATATCATTATATTCATGGAATGAAAACTTCAAACTCATTTTTCTCTGTGTTGAATTTTTGTACATATACTATTATTCAAAACCCCAAAGCTTGTTTGATAATTGAAGTAGGGGTTTGGATTTTTTTATACAAATTCTGAAATGTATGTTTTGTAAAACTGTGCATGGAATTAGCTCTAACATCTTTAGTACTTTTTCTAAAAAAATCTAAATCAAAATTAATGTTTTTTTGAGAATTTTTGGAAGTTTTATAAAAAAATTAATAAAAAATTAAAGAGCTGCAGCAGAAAAAAACCGATGCACGGTTTTATGTAGCATATTATAAGGTACTTGGAAAAAAAATTGAAAAAAAGAGACATATTTAAAAATCCCTTAAAATTTTAAAAAAGTTTTTAAAAAGTTTAAAATAATTTAGATTTTAAAAACATTTTGCAACAAGTTTAAAATTTTTTGTATGGAATTATGATTATTATAAAATATATACAATTAAAACCAAATATCAAATAATAAAAATAAAAAAAATTGTGACGAAGATACTATATTGCCTTAATGTGTCATAGTATTTTCGTAACCTACACTTTCTTAACTAATCCCATAGTGTCTGATTTCATTGTATAGCATACTATTTTCTTTCCATGATCTTTTTTCTTTTAAATACACACCATGGAATTTAAATATGTTTAATTGTTTCTAAGCTTTCTTAAATTCTCAACTTTAAGCTCCTGTTCTTTTTCGGAAACAATTTGGATTAGAAACACTTGTGTGAATAAATATCGAAAAAAAAAATTGATCATTTAGTGTTTTTTAAGAAACTATGGGGGGAGGGGATTTAGATTATTCATGGTAACCTTCTTGAGGTCAGTGCTTGCAATATTGAAATCTGCATCCTCCAAAATTATATCATTGTTATTGTTTTAGATTTCTGTGCATAAAAATACATCGATTCTCGCAATCAAATAAATGGTGTATTTGGTAAGAAAATAAATATATTTTTAAAACTAATTTTATGATACCAGAATAAGAAGATTTTAAATTTAGCATTTCTCACATGATCACAATTCACGCATCAGCTGTAAATGAAATATTTTAATATTTTTCACTAGACTTTTTTTTGCTAATTTAGCCAAAAAGTTCCGTATTTGTGCATCAGAATCGAGACTTTTCTATATAAAGAACATGGCTAAGAATTAAGCTATCATATATTGAGAAACTGGTCTGGTCATCAATAAATAAAGACCGCTTGGCACATTGGTGACGTCATTGAAATGATGGATGCCTCGTTTCTCAGTGACGCGATTTCCGTTGTATTAGGATCAATACATACCTCGAAGAGACGGCATTAATCATTTCATCGCTAATGAGAAAACTGCGGAGCTTGGCAAATTTTAGGTGTGATCCACAAATGTTTTCTTATAGTTCTGCGATTGAAAAAAAGGTGTTAATAAGTTATCGGTTGAATAATGGGTTTTCTGTCTTTCAGAAGTGATTAAATTATGATTGTAGATATCGCTGAAGGTTCAGTGAGTTTAGATAATAGTAAGATGAATTTTTCGTCTTTAAAAAGTTTTTGCAACATCATAAGATACTGATGCTCCCAGTAACGTGTTTTAATTAGGCTTAGTCTGTGAAGGCCTGTTTTTAGGCAGTGCATTATGCTTAGGCCGTGAGCATCTTTGTGTTTTTTATGAAAATATTTTTGAGTGTTATGGCTTTGTTTTATAGGTTAAATTATGAAAAGGGATATTCTTATTATGTGTTTATAACATAGCAGAACCAAATAATACATTTGTTGCATTGGTAATGTAATTGGTAATTCTATTACTTCCAAAAATTAATACATATATGTTATTTTGAATACAGACGTTTAATGTTGAATCGTTTTAATCAACTGTAATGAAATAATCATCAGTCCGTTAAATTTTTTTGGCCGAAATAACTTAGAAATTATGTAAATGAAACATATATACTTTATTTTTTAAGAATTTTGGGGTAATGCAATATACGTATAAGTACCATGGAACAAAAGTAGTTTAAAAAGTACTCAGAGCCACTGAGTCATTTTTTTAAGTCTATATGATTTCAAATTGTTTCTCATGTAATAATTATACTTCTCGAAAAAAACATATAGTGTATCAGTGCTCTAGCGCAAAGTTGAGGTGCGGATGCCTTTCTATTGTTGTTCCCGTGTAGAGATTTTTGAATGTGGAAAATCCCGAAAATGGAGAAGTAACAAGTGCTTCTTTAAAAAAAAATTGTTAAATCAAATGAAATTCGTTACAACACGTAAAATGACTCGGCTTTTTAATAATGAACTGCTACTAAGTAGATTAAGGATTTAAAATTTAATGGAAAAGCATAGAAGATAACAGATGCAATGCTCTTCCAAGATGCATCCCTACTAGGAATGAGCGCAAAAGCGTACAGGGGGATGCCACATTTAAAAATAAAATTTTTAAAGGAGGTAGCTATCACTTTGTATTTCATTCTGAGAAATTTTAAGATTACAATCGTATATTTCTTACTAGCATATAACTAAAAGTAAAAAAAAAAACAGCTCTTTTATCCAGTGCTACTTTAATTCCCATCCTATACTTAAAGATGGTGTTAAACTAATCATTTCTTAACGAAAAAAATATGAAAAATATGCTTGTATTTTGGTATAAAAATTGTCTCAGATTCACACATTCAATTACTTCATACCAATATATCTTTTCTGAGTATATACTTAAAAGTTTAGTATCGGTTTTATTAATATTTTATGCAACACGCTGAATTGCTTTTTAATATATTATCTTAAATTAAAGCCAAATTTCACAAGATATTTATGTGATACAATCCTTTTTTTTTTTTTGTATTATCTGTTGCTGTTGTTGTTACTTATGCCACCTGATCTCGACTGCGTAAGATTTAAGCCCATGAAATTCATCACGGCAAGGGGCTATATGTACACCTGTCGTTGGCAGTAGCCTTGAGCACCATTCAGTTGACATTATATTATCTAAGTCTTTTTAACATAGTTATACAATATGCACGAACAATTTATTCTGAATAATAATAATTTCAAAAATATTAAAATGTTAATTATTTTAATTTTGAAATTAGAATGTCTTATAAAATGCAGTTTATTTGCAATATATGCAATATAAATATGGTAATAAAATGAGTGTTTTGGATAATTATTGTGATGAAATGCATATAGTATACAGTGGAATAGAAATTAAAATACGCGAATAAAGAGATTAATCAATTTTTAATCATACAACTTTATTATAAACTTTTCTCGAAATACATATATATGAAAAAATATAATAATTTTTAATCATACAACTTTATTATAAACTTTTCTCGAAATACATATATATGAAAAAATATAAGTATTTACAAAATATATATTCTATCTCCTTAACTCATAAAAAATATCTCATGATATGCCATAAAAATAAATTTGAGCATTTTGTGAACTTTATTGCTCCATATTTGAATATACGAAAATTTCGTACACTGATACTTGTCTTCGGGTAAGACGCATGGAAGAGCATTTTTTAAAGAAAAAAATTTTAATTAGATATGGAAACTAGTCAAGATGATTTTGGTAGGAGTATAGAATCAGATCTAAAAGAAATAAAGTCAGAAATGAAGGCTGGACAAATTAGATAAAATAAGAAATGAAAGTTGACCCAGGATAAATAAGTAGGATAAGTTTTAGAAAAACTGAAGACACAGAAATTAAATCCAAACAAAAAAGGAAGGATTCATATTAAATAAAAGTTAAAGAAATCTATGGAAAAATAGAAAATGCAAAAGATGAAGCTAGAAAAAAATACAGACAATTTAAGATTAGAAGTAAAGTAAGTAGACCAATTTCTAAAAGGCTGTCCAATAATTAGCTCATTTCTGTTCTCTCAGAGAGAAATCTTCATAAGTGCATCTCTGATCTTCAAGACAAGATCGTTTCTCAACTCGTGTGCTTAGTTTGGGAACAAATGTAGAGTCACAAAGCCAAAATCTAATCCTGTTTGCATCATGTTGACATCATCGCTGGACCTCAAATTATTGAAGAAATGGAGCACAATGCAACATCTTAATGATATTCCAGTATTAAATAAATGACAGCTGGGTGTAGTTTAGAAACTTCTGCCCTAGTTTAAAGATTTGTTTTCTTAAAATATACAGAAGTGGACCGTACAAACCTAATTCGGAGTAAGATAAGTACAAGAGATCATCAACTGACAAAACAAAGATGGTTGTATATCAGCGTTTCTCCAACTGTGGGGCGCACCCCCTTGGGGAACGGGATAACTCTACGAGGGAGACGCGAACACACTGAAAAGTCGAAAACAAAAGATTATTTTAAAATTAATAACTTACTGAAAGTGGTGGCAGTCAATTACAGATTAAAGATAATAAATATTACAAACAGTCAATAAAAATTTTCCTCTCTAAAAATACATCGTATTTCGACGAAATAACGTCGCCTCTAGCAATGGTTTTTTAAAAATAACTTTTTACCCGATTCCTCAAAATCTCTACTGTAGCAAGTCTTGGTCTTTTGTCTTGATCACTTTTGCATTTTTTTTATATTCTGTACTTATAAAAAAACTTATACTAAAAATATTTAAACAAATACCAAAAAATAATAAACAAATAGTACCAATCTATTTATTTATTATTTATTGGTATAAACAAATAGATTGGTACTATTTAGTATTATTTATTGCTACTTATTTAAGTGATGATTGTGTGTGTGTGTGTGTGTGTGTGTTAGAAATGTAATAGCTTCATGCAGGAAGTGATGCTGTGATTCTTGAATCTTTGTCAAATTTAATATGAATAATTGTTACCTTTCAACAAAGAAATAAACTTGTAATATGATAGACATTTTGCTAATAAAGCTATCTTTTAGCTAAATTAAAGAGTCATTTGAAACATGATAGTGGTCATAAATAAAAAGTAACAAAAATAAATAATTAGTAAAATAAATAATACGTAAAGTAAGTAGTAAAATAAAGTAGTAATCAATGGGCAGTAAATAATTAATAAGGGAAAAACATCTTTAATGAAATAAAAAAAAATGGTTACGTAAGCATTTGGGGAACTATGATCAAATGAATAAAACCAGAATTGCATCGGTAGATTGAATTTAAAAACTTTAAACATTACGAAAAACCAATGCCAGCTTTATAAAATACTAAAAAAGTAAACAAATTAATCAGCAAAATTTATTTAACACATCAATACTGATACACCAAGTCTTATTAAACTCCATCGTGTTATCTTCTTTTAGTTAAAAGCCAGATTCAAAACATTTTTTTTTCTTTTGAAGAATACACTGTCTAACTCATTAACTATAATTAAAAATACAATATATATATACGCACATACACAAAGCTTAAATGTGTTGTACAATATCTGGGTTATTTTTTAAAATTGCATAATCGAAATTAAACCATTGACTCTGAGCGAAAAATGCACAAGCAATTTAATTTTTCACCAGATTATTATTCTATAATTTCGTAATCTCATATCTTTGTTTTCAAGAATTAATAAGTGCCAATCATAAGCAGCTAAAAAAGGAAAACCAAGTAACTGAGAGAACAGCGATTAAATGAAATACAGAAAAAAAGGTTTTGAAACAGTTTATTTTTAGCTTCGAAATAATTATTCAAGAATACCGTTATCAATTTTTACATTAGCAAAAATTTAGTTGTTTAATCTCTGGAGCTTAATTTATTTATGGTTTTAAAGTTTTTACTTATCATTGGATCAAATATTTTTCAAAGTATAGACAGACAATATCTTATTTCTCCAATTAAAATTTTCTGCAAATATAATACACCAGGTTCTATATGGTAATTCATTTAAGCTCACTGTACAGATTGTTTTCATTCGATACTTAAGAGCTTATGTTTAATAAAAGATTTCATTTATCTAACGAACATTTAGGTAAACAAAAAGAAACCAATTATTTGAAAGATTTTGTTTGATCCAAAGTAATACTGGGTTATATTATGTGAAACTATCAACTTTTTTTAAACCATGAGTATCTAATAAGCAAATAAAATTCTGAAATTAAAAAAAAGGAAAATAAATGGCAAGGAAAAGTATCAAAAATAGCAAAATATCGCTCAGCTCTTCTTGGGGCTTGTCTAAAATGAAAAATTGATTCAATTATCATGCTAGAGAAAGCTTTTTAAAATGTAGTGCATTTATGTAATAGGGTAACTTGCGTACATGAATAAATTAATCTAAAATGAAAAGCAGGTTAAATTATCAAAGTAAGAGCGTGTAAAAATTATTTTATATCAGTGAGATTGTTGGTGAATATACGAGTATATAAATTTGTAATAACAATATTTTCATAGTTAAATGGTTTTTTTAATTATAATCTAATAGCAAGTAGCACATATTGACTTAATGAATGAAATCTGTATTCTGTAATTAATGTGACAAATGAAATAACAATTTTATTTTTTTCTTTTTTAACTCCAAGAAAAAAAACATTTAAATGTGAAATGGTGTTATTTTAATAGCCGATATAACCTCCAAAATTTTGAATGAAAGCCTGCATTAATTGTGTCATACATGCACCGAATGTCACTTTGTGGAATGGAGTTACATGCTTGTTGTACTTGTCTCAATACTGGGAAGTTGATTGTTGGCTGTGGATGATGCTGGAGTAGTCATTCAATGATATCCCATACGTTCTCAATTAGAGATTGATCTGGTGATCTCGCAGGCCAAGGGAACTTGGAAACACCCCGTACAGAACGTTGCATTATAACAGCGGTGTAGAGACGAGCGCTATCCTGTTGGAAACTTCCCCTTTGAATGCGTTCATGAATGGCACTAGTATAGGTTGAATTACTAGACAATTTTACAGTTTGGGACACCGACGAGAATGCTCCTGCTGTCATAGGAAATTGCTCCTCAGGCGATGACACCAGGTGTAGGTCCAGTGTGCATAGACCTCAGACAGTTTGGTTGCAGATGTTCCCTTGACCTCCTTTAGAGCAACACACGACCATCACTGGGACCATAGCAGAAACTGTTTTCATGAGAAAACACAACAGATCTCCACTCTGAGCTCTGGCTTGACACCTCTATCGTTCCAAATGGCAATGGCTGGAAATCAGTGGGATACACGCTACATAGCGCCTGGTTCCATTAAGTAACCAATTTATAATAATTTATTGTGTCACTGTGGTACCAACTGCAGCTTGAATTTCTGCTGCAGATGCAGTAAGAAGCACCACAACCGTACGCCGAATACGGCGGTCTTCCATCGCAGTAGTACCGCGTGGCCACCTGGAACATAGCCTGCTTGAGGCAGTAACATCACTTGACCACTGTTCTCCACAATCATGGACAGTGGATACATTCCGGTCAAGTCTGTGCAATATTCCAGAAAGAAAGTCCACCTTCTCGTAGCCCCGTTACTCGATTTCGTTCAAACTTGGTGAGTTGTTGATAATGACTCATTCGTCTTCTTAAAGGCGTTATTGGCTAACATCAACTAAATATGTCAAATTTCATATACAAATAATGCTCTCCAACTTAACGGCACGCATTTAAGGCAAAACTGATTTACAAGTTGTGAGTGGCGCTACTAACACCAAACTTAAGCATGAAGTGCGAAATTTGAATCGTTTCATTTCTCAGATGTATTAACACGCCCCTACCACATTTCGCTTATCTAACACATCTATTTCAGTGTTAGGATTTTTTTTCCCGTCAGTGTATTAACATCTTATTCTGGAAAATAATATAGTCATTGGATGCTGTTACATTCCCACATACATATAAGAACTCTATTGGATTAATCATAATTGTCACTTCTATTCTTGGGTCTAATTCCTGTAAAAAATAAGGCATAACTTTTTCTTATGACGGAAGAAAAGTAAAAAAAAAAAAACTCGTTTGATTATTTCTTATGAGAAGCAATAAAATTGCAAAGAATTTATTTTTTATACATGTGACGTCCCCAAAATCTGATTATCTTCTTTGTCTTTAGTCGATTCTTTTGGATAGAGGTAATTCATAACATAATTCTGGATTTAAAATTTGAAATGAAAAACGCCTTTTTTTATTTTATCGATAGTTTTTTTTAAAAATTAAACCGATAACAATAAAGAAAGGTTTAAAAATATTTTTGCAGAAAAACGAAGAAAAAATCTAAAAAGTGAAAATTGAATAAGTGAGAAAACAAAAATATTTCGTTCCTTAGCTTGCAGGGGGAAAAAAACCCTGGAAAATTTGTTTTTAAGGTTGGCGTGGCTTTTGAAGTACGTTAATAATATTTATATCTACATCAATTTAAAGAACGTATCATATATATGAGTTATTTTATTTTTAAAAAAAGTTTATTCTTTAAAAAAGAATGTTTTGGGGCAAGAAAAGATCACATTTTAGTATCTGCTTTCATTTCCCTGAATAGTGGTTCATTTTTTATACGATAATATATTTAATTTCATTTGTGGTATAAACCACATACTGTCTGGATTTTTTCTGTTAGTGACTTCTTTTAATGGTTAGTAATGTGTTAAAAAATTAAAATTTTTTGAGTTTTATGAAAAATATAGAATTGAGAAATTACATTTATCCAGATCTGAGCTGAAATTGTTATCAATGCTGCCTTAATTCAAAGTGACAGTGTCATTTTCTACCGATATAAATCAAGTTTTCTAAAGTCGTCAGCTGTCGTGGATTAAAATCGAGGCGTCCCGCCGTAAAATTCCACGTGAATAATATCAATAATTGCGTCAAGTCTGTAGGGAGAGTGTGTTACCGTACAAGATATTTACAAGTTATATCAAAGGTCCTATTTAATTCAAAGTGAGGCTCAGGATTTACACCATACAAGTTTGACGTCTATTTTTAATAAAAAAATTGACATTGTGAGTGGTCTTCGTTCCACAAATTGTCTATATACCTTACTAGCTGTTACCCGCCCGCTTCGCTGGGTATTTCATGATGTTTTATAAATTTTTACTGCTTATATATATGTATAAATTATTGATATCTAAGTCCTAGCATTAAGAATTCGATTGAATTGAAAAATATACTTATACCTGTAACTGTCACCTGTTGATAAAAAAAAAAAGCAGAACTCATCTAATTTGTATTTTCTAAAAATCTCTAAAATTGAAGCATAGAATGATGTTTGCTCTTTCGTAACTCAAAAACCAAGTGGATTCCCACAAAACCAATTTTCGGTGGATCTCTACTCCGTAAATTGAACATGCAAGCCAAATTTCAAGTCTAAATCTAACAGAAAAAAGCAAAAGTTTTATTATAAATATCCCCGTAATCCCGTTGTGAGCCGTTTTCCAAAATTACCGCTCTTAGCGGATTTCAATTCAACAAAAGAAAAATGCAAACCAAATTTCATTATTATAGTCCTTTTAGCTCGAAAAAAGAAATTTTTTTGTCAATACGTCCCAGTAACCCCTGCAACCCCCCAGAACTTGATTTGCTTAAAATTTATTCTTAGTGGATCCCTATTCAACAAAAGAAACATGCTTAACAAATTTCAAATATATGGGTCTAACAATTAAAAACAGGAATTTTTTTCTGTAACTCCTCTTGACCCCTCGATCCCTGGGGGTCAATTTTCGTTTTACTCTTTGTTAGAGGAACTCAATTCCATGAAAGGAACATGCCTACCAATTTTCAAGCAGGATGATCAAATAGTTTAAAAATGGAAATATTTATCGATTACGCCTGTTAATCTCCCATAATTAAACTTGATAGTTGATATTCGCGAAACCCATTTTGTAGCGGTTCTCTACTTTACGAAAGGAATCTGCTTATCAAATTTCAAGACTGTACGTCTGATTGTTTAAAAATGGGGATAATTGTCTATAACGCCACTGGAGCCCCGCAACGCCACTTCTGGGTCTGTTTTCACAAAACCCATTTTGTAGGGGAATTGCACTCTATGAAAGGAATCTGCTTAGCAAAATTTGAAGACTGTGCGTCCAATTAATTAAAAATGCAAAAAATTATCAATAACGCCCCTTGAACCCCCGCAACACCACCTAGGGTCGATTTTCACAAAACACATTTTGCAGTGTATTTCTATCCTATGAGAGGAATCTGCTAACAAAATTTCAAGACAGTTAGTCTAATAGTTTAAAAAAAGAAATAATTATTTTTATCTGCCCTTAAACACCCCTTGGGGGTCAATTTTCTCCAAACCCGTTTTGTAGCGGATATTTACTCCATGAAAGAAACATTCCTACCAATTTTCAAGCAGGTAGGTCAAATAGTTTAAAAACGGAAATATTTATCTCTTACGCCACTTATTCCCCTGCAACGCCACTTAGAGGTATGTTTTCACAAAACCTTCTTATAGGTGATCTCTACTCTATGAAAGAAATATCTTTATCAAATATAACGACTGTGCGTCTAATAGTTTAAAAATGGAAATCATTATCTATAACGCCCCTTAAGTCCCCTCAACGCCACTTGGGGCAATTTTCACGAAACCCATTTTAGCGTATCTCTACCCTATGAGAGGAATCTGCTTACTAAGTTTCAAGACTGTACGTCTAATAACTTAAAAATAGGAATTTATAACGCCCTTAAACCCCCCGCAACACCCTTGGTGGTCAATTTTCTCAAAACCCATTTTCTAGCGGATATTTACTCCAGGAAAGAAACTTACCTACCAATTTTCAAGCAGGTAGGTGAAGTAGTTTAAAAACGGATATATTTATCTAGTACGCCCTTAATCCCCCGCAACGCCACTTAGAAATCTGTTTTCACAAAACCCGTTTTGTAACTGATCATTATTCTACGAAAGGAATCTATATATATCAAATTTAAAGACAGTGCGTCGAATAGTTTAAAAATAGGAATAATTATCTATAACGCCTCCTAAGCCCCTGCAACGCCACTTGGGGGTCGTTTTTTAGCAAACTCATTTTGTAGCGGATCTCTACTCTCTGAAAGGAATCCGCTTACCAAATTTCAAGATTGTACATCAAGTAGTTTAAACATGGAAACAATTATTATTAAAGCCCTTAACCCCCCGTAACGCCCCTTGCGTTTCGAATTTCGGAAAATCCTTTCTTAGCTGATGTCTACTCTATCAAAGGAACATGTCTACCAAATTTCAAGTCTGTAGGTTGAATAGTTCCAGAGATTTCGTCATTAGTCAGTCAGTCAGTCAGTCAGTCAGTCAGTCAGTCAGTGAGTGAGTCGCTTTTCTCCTTTATATATATAGATTCGTAAGAGTTTGTGACGGATCTATACGCATCCTTCTACTAATCCTCTTGGGAAATCTTTGGGCTATCATTCACAACCAACCCTTTTGGAAGAAGAAACCGTGATATACAGATTAGGTCAGTTACATATATAATATAGGTTTTCTAGCTAGGGAGATCAATAGATGTATAGATTAATAGAGAGATAGACGGAGTTACCTGGAAATTGAAAGATAGAGAAGCTGACGATAAGGAAAAATATCTATCGATCAGATATTAGTTACATTGATAGCGCGTTTCGGGCATTAAATAGTTGAAGATATTTAAGTGACGATTGATCACCAGAGTTAAATTGTAAATCAAATATTAGAGTAGCGGATGGATCCATAAAAGACGGATCAATTTTATAGAAGTCTTCTCAGAATCCTCTCTCCTCTCGTAGTTAAATCTCCTCTGCTCTTTATTGGAGCATATCATCCTATTTGATTACTTGAATTGTGTCTGTTTATAATTAGTGTGCTGAATAAATAGTTTAAAAGTATTATGGTGAGGCACCCTTCACTTCCTCCCACACCTCTAGCCGGGTCCGAGAGTAGGTTCCGTGTGTTACAAGTTGGTATCTCTCATTAAACAATGTAGACTTCCCAAAGAGTACATGTTGTGCCTCAAAATGGAACTGCCAATGCAGATTACTATTTACAATTTCACCAGCACCATCTGCATCCTTGCATGCTTATTGTAAGACAATTTTCCTATTATATTGCTCGACAAAGCATCTGATTTTCAGATGTGGCATTTGTGCTTCAAGCAACGAGCGTTGTCATTGCTATCAACACCAATACCTTAAAAACGGTATACTATACCTTCCTGGCATTTTGCAAAGGTTACTAAGCTTTGCTGGAGTTAATATTGATTGGATGTAAATAAATTTACTTGCAAGTGATTTAAAATTCTTTTCAACGTATATTACGAATATTTCATTTACAAGCCTCGTATTATTCATCTTGGATATCAAATAATAATACTTCCGAGTTATTTGGGTGCAAATTGCACTTGTTAATGTCTAAGGCCAAAAATCTAAGAACATTAATTTGTGATTTTTTCTTATAAGTAACATACTATGTTAAAAGTCCTAAAAGTAATTTGTTTATATTTTTAATGGAGTGTGTTCTTTGTAAAGAAAACCATGCTTTTCGAAAAGCTTTAAGGTCTAATAGTATGATTCAATTCTATGTAAGTTTATTTTTGGGATTTACTTTGAAGCAGTTGAAATGAAAGTTATCTGATGCCAAAGCACTATGTGAAAATTTTAATTCGGAAAGTTGCCATGTTAATTTAATTCATAATCATAC